>JAIUZE010015477.1:0-20099 GCA_022085475.1 Heliosperma pusillum
TATTAGTTTAATCGAAAGAATTAAAATATCTCAAGTGAGTGGAAAACGATGACATGGGCGCGTGACGCATGCCAAAGTCGAGTTTCGAGTTTGTTACGGGATTTACGATGAGTCGGGAATAGTTAAATGATGTTCGGTTAAAAACCGTAAAAGTTATTCTTTAAATTCCGAATAAATTCAAAATAATTATATTAAATTATGATAAATCTTAATAATCTAAATAAAAATAAATCAAAAATATTATTTTTTTTAAATAAAATTTCGGTCTTCAACTTATGAGGCGAGTCGGGAAAAAGTCAACGGAAGTCAAAGTTGACTGAAAAGCCGAGAAAAGTCAAAGATGACTTAAAAGTCAAGAAAAGTTGAGGACGACTTAAAAGTCAAGAAAAAGTCAATGACGATTTTAAAAAGTCAAGGAAAAGTCAAAGACGACTTAAAAGTCAAGAAAAGTCAAAGATGACTAAAAACGGTCTTTTCATGAAACCCCTCAGAAATTCCAAATACGAACGCGGAATTTCAAAATAAGACTCGGAACAAAATTTCCTATTTTAAAAACTTAAGTTCTACTGAAAAGTGTTCGTAAATATTTTTACTAGAAAAATCGGGTACTTTTCGGGTTGTTACAAGGACTTACGACTAAATCGTAACAATAAATATCTAAGTATTGACTTTGATTTTCACCAAAAGTATTGTGAAATAGTTTCACGAGTTAACTTCTCTAACATACATTATGAGATAAGGTGTTGTTGAATAAAGAAACAGAACCTTATACGATATGGTTTTGTCTTTGTCAAGTTAATCTGAGCCACTTGACTAACTTTGGGATTTTATTATTTTGTCTGCTATTTCTTTTCCCACCATATCTAAGCACATTTAAAACAGTCGGATTTTATTTCATATACGATATGGATAGGTAGCGTACCTAATTTGTAAGTTATCGGTATGAAACAAGTGCTCAATAATCCTACGTTAACCACGAGAACAAAGCTTTTTTGGCTCGTGATGCTGTCTTTCAATAAAAATACGTTTATTTCTTGATAAGACAGAGTGGGAGAAAATGTTTCAAGAGCCACAACCTGAGCATATGGTCCGGAAAATGTTTCCTCATTGCTTGTTCAGTAGTTGTTTCTTCGGAACCTAAGAGGTCAGGTGTAATTTTATCACTCCTTAATAGTGATGAATTCTAATCTGTGACTTATAAAAGACTGCTTCTAGTCCCAACTTCTTGCTATGGCTTAGAGTCATGCGATTCGTAATGGACTCCATGCGTGATGGTCAGGTATGTGACCTAGTAAATTTTACTTGAAAAAGTACGACCTCTTCAATGTAAATTGATTTTTAAGATCGAAATTTGCATGGATGAATATTAAAATGTTTTCAAAGATAAATTGGTAGGGAAAGAGTTTTGCACCAACCTTAATTATTCGATCCATTCGAATATACTTAGCGATTACAGCATTTCATAATAGTATGATGACAATTGGATCTCAAGAACCACATTCTTGAATACGATTTTAGAAGAGGTAGAATATTTTATATCCACCTGTGGGTTTGTAGATCTTAATTATCCTAAGTTAATTTTGCAAGCTTAAGAGGATGTCTTAAGTAAGCACTAAAGAGTTGGAATTAGTGTGTCACTCATGTTGTAAAATATTTCTCGATATCTCGTGGAATTATGTTGAATACATGAAGTTTAGTAGGAGTAATATGGTTTTCATCAGTCTTATATGTGGAGACATATTGATCATTTTAGATGATGGAAGATTTTGGAGAAGTAGAATACATCTTTTAGATATCTGGATTTATGAAGATAAATCTAAAAGGATATTAGCATTAAGTCAAAATTCTTATGTTGATAAGATCTTTGATTAGTTCAAGGAATTTGAAAACATAATAATTGATTCCTTTTGCTTCCGCTGCGGGATCATTTATATACGTTGCGATGTATGCTCAATCCGACATTTCGTATGCTTTGAGCATGACAAATTGTTTGCAATCAAATACAAGTGAGACTCACTTGATAGCCATAAAAAACATCCTTAAGTACTTGCGAAGGACTAAAGATATGTTCCATATGTTTGGAGTTTACAGTGAGTTGTGTGTAAGGGGTTACACAGACTTCAGTTTCCAAACTGATCAAAGTGATTTGAAATCACGAACTGGCTGTGTTTTATAGAAGATTTATCTGTTGGAAGAGTTCCAAGCAGAAAACACTATTGGAAAGGTTCCAAGTAGGAGTGACATTTTCAAATATAAATGTCATGTATCCACTGGACGTGTTCCAGGCAGTTTATCATTACGGATTTCACAACGGAAATGGAGTACATTACATCATTTGATGATGCATATGAAAGTAGCTTGGATTCGACGGTATTGGAGGGACTAGAAGTAGTTCCTATAGTTGTATATCCTATCCCATGATACCGGTAAAACAGTGGGAGCTACCTTTAGGCCAAGAGTCCTAAGTCTAGATTCAAACCTGGACACGTACTCAGAATGTTTTATGTAATATGAGATTACGTAGAGAAAGAGAAATAGCAATAAAAAAGATGAGAAAGATGCAAGTATTGCTAATCCATTAGCTATGCTTTTGCAGGCTGAACATGATAGTCATGTCTCAATGGGGATTGAAATATGTACCTGAATTGCTAGAGATTATGAGATATGAAATTATTGATAGCGTATCAAGTTTTCCAAATATTTGATAATCGCATTCATTAAAAACTCCTTTATTTAGTTTGACTAAATTTTAGTACTTTGTTTATCCGAAGTGGTTGAAAGAAAGGTTGAAACCAATTCAAGTGAACAGGATGAACTTAGTGTTTTGTCCCTACTCATTCATTTGAGGTGACGTCTCGAAGAGACTAGATTGTAAGTCGATCGATGGTTGGTTCAGCATCATGGGGCATTACACCTATAGGATGAGACTCAAATAGAATACTAATTATTTGTATATGATACAGTTTAATTAGGGAATTACATATATTTCATATGTACGTTTAGTTACGAGAGTTATTTATTGGAAATTGAGTTAGGAACTCATTTCACTTAAGTTTATTAGTCAATTATACGATAAGTGACTGAATAAATTTTACGTCTTATTTTAATACGACTAAACAAGATTTAATTTATTGATTAATCGTTAATTCATTAAATTAGTTGAGGTTATGCATATATTTTGAGGTAGAGGTAATTAGTTAATTATATTTACAAAGAGTTGTAAAATAAATTAACTAGGCATTGTGGGACCCATTATATATTGATATAATGGTCAAAAATCACTAAAAAGTTAAGTACATATTGTTTATTAATTTGTGTAATGTAATTGTTATATGATTAAATTAACATCTAATTATACAAGATAATCAAACATATGATTATAAGTATTTGTGGGACAAATATCAAAAATCAAAATGGTCCATTGTGGACTCATGTGCATCGGTTTTGTGTAGACAAAATCACTAGTGATTTTACTCTACCAATTCCACACTCCACCAAGTGATTATGACATGTTATGACACATGATCATTATCATTCTCTTACCCACACTCAAGTCATTTGCATGAGAATAAAAATAAGCAAAATAAAGCTAATTTTGGAGCTTGTGATCCAGCCATAGTGCTATAAATAGAACAATTGTTGTTCAATTTCATTCACTTCATTTTTTCATGCTTATTTCTTACTTTGGAGGTTGTTTTATGGAGGATCATCCACTAATTCCATGCTCAAGAACAATAAGAAGGACTTCTTATTGTGCCCATATTGAACCGAAAATTCCCAATGTAAGGATATTTTCGTCTTATCTTTTATTTTATGCTTTTACATTTGCATGCATGATAACTAGATCCTAAATCATTAAGTTAAGATAATTTAATGAATTAATTAGAGGAGTCTAATGAGAGGTCTAGGACTTTCAATTATCACCTTACAAATATGCCTATACTCGAACCGCCCTCTCCGTAACAAATACTCGTACTTACCCCACACATTTTTAAAGACAACGACACTATACACATATGGTACCTCTATGACACACTGCTTTCGAACTATTTGTGACAACCCTCGCGAATGCGGAAATATAAAACATACAAGCAGGTGAATTAATTTGCGGAAATACGGTATTTTAAAAAAAAAATTTATACATGCAAGAAGAAATATACGAGGAGTGTCAATATTTACAAACTAAGTACGAAATACAACAAAGAGACGTAGTCTCTCAAAGTGTTAACAAAAGACAAAGTTAATAGCAACTAGCTAAAATCGTCTAGAGGTGTTTCAATCCAGGGACAACGCCCGCTAGCTCACACCCGAACCCAAAATAGCATAAGCAAAAAGCCATCCAAATCAAGCAACCTGTTCATCCATGAAAAACATGAACGCCACAGTCAGTGGGGAGTAACTCCGGGTTCTCCCAGCCATATCACATTAAACGTACATAAAAGGAAATACAAAAGTAGAAGCATGCATATATAGATATACATGTGAAATACGATAAGGATAAATAGGCAATTCGATAATTAAAGATAAGAGCATATGGAATACAAATCCGAATCCATCATGTTATACAAAGATTCGGGGAAGACACTCTTAGGCAACCGAATACGCTCAATAGGGCTTACATCTCACCGTTAGCGGTATAAGTTTGATAAGATTGAGACTCGACAAACAAACCATGCCAACTCAATGCAATGATCATGAATAATCAATCATGTAATCAGGCATCCAAACACAACGATACAAAGACGACATCTCTCACGGTAAATGAAACGCACTAGCACCGTGTACATGGCAAGTATGATTAAAAGGCATCCACGGGATATGACGTTTCCCTAAACGCATACACGATCACATTTCGTATATGTAGACTAATTTCCTCCAGTAGGACGACGATATAAATACCCGGTCCTAGTCTAAATCTGGCCAGAATCCCGAAATCACATTTTCCGGTTCGACATGCGATAAACGTTTCGCATCCAAGACTCGGTCAATCATAGACGCCCAGTACCCCAAATTCGGTAGAACAATTCACGAAAGAGGCGGATAAGAGCTCAAGCCACATAACAAGCGGTACGCTACATGCAAATAACACCACCTCGCAAGTACACAACATTTGACGGCCGGGTCGATCAACGCAATGCGTTCAACTCCCAACAACGTCGTCGTATGCCCACTACACATGCAATTAAGTGGTAGGATACATCCCCGTTCCGACATTCTAGCCTTACGAACGTGGATGTAGCCAAGGGAATGAGAGTACTAAGCACATAACAAAATAGTGCTCAAACTGTATCATTTGTAAAAACCGACTCAAAGTGGGACATACCAAAAACCGTCACAAAACATGTGATACAAGCGAATGGAATATCATATAATCAAAACATTTATATTATAAGTCACTACGTAAAATTATACGAGAAACGAATCATGCGAACTATTTTAAATTACGAGTTTTAGAAATTGTAAGAATAAAACACAACCGTGTTGCCGGCCGGTTAGTGGACCGGCGGCCGGTACCCCGGCTCGCGCTACAAGCATAACACAAAAACTCAGGGAAAATGCAGCGTGTTCCAGGCCGGTCTGGAGGCTGGCGGCCGGGCACCCGGCCAGGAGCACATCTACACACAAAAAAGCAACTTTGGAAACTAACTAAAACAAGGGTCCACTTCAAACGGTCATAACTAGAGTTCTAGATATGCAAATGCAGAAATTCCAAGTTGAGGTGATAGCTTATCCTCTTACGGTTCCGACGATTGGGCACACGCCCAAAACAAGCAAGTAACGAAGGAGATATGATCATTTTACGAAAACGGGTCGGTGCAGTGAGTTTCCAGCCGGCCAATGGGGCCGGCGGCCGGGCTCCCGGCTGGGAACCCCAGTTCATCCGAGAGCTTCTATTCAAGTTCTATCATTTTCAATTCACATAATCTACTTCTATTGATTATCAACAATCAATATTCATCATCAACAACCATCAACAAACAACAACAAACGACAATCATCATCAATAACATAAATCCTTAGCTTTCTAATCGTATTCTAAATACGAATTCTAACATAGAAATCATGTAAAACACGTAAATGATATCGAGTAACCCTTCACCGTTACCTCTTCGCGTCTTTAATCGATTTCTAGAAAGCCTCCACCTACAATTAGATAACAAAAGATGAATATCATTCACCTTGAGAAAGACGGATAATTTAAAAAGCGAGAAAGACGGTAATTTTATTACCAATACGGATAGAGGAAGATGAGAGGGGAAGAATAAGACGAACTTACGTGAATTTGAGCGAGAAACGAATGAGATATGACGAATCTAAGCTTGAAAAGATTATGGAAGCTAGGTTTTTGGGATTTCTTAGTGATGAAGAAAAGAGTTGTGTTTGAGTTGTGAGGAATGAAATAGGTTATGAGGGAGTATATGTAAGGTGAGTAAGTGGAAAAGTCAAGAAAAAGTCAAAAGCGGCTTAAGACGGGATTCTCATGAAATCTCGCGTAAAATCCAAATACGAACTCGAAAATTCTAAATTCGACTCGGAAAATTAAATTCCAAATTAAAACTAAAATTCGCTGAAAAGTATCCGTAAAATATTTTTACTATTTAAAATAGGGTACATTTGCGGGTGTTACACTATTACTGCTATTTATAACCACTCATTATATGATCTTGGATTGTACTATCTAAATATCCACTATGGTAGCCGTATAGATTGTAACTGGTAAAAAGATGAATGAACATAGATGTCTAACAATTCGTTACAATTTCACATTAAAGTACTACTAATCATGTTGCACAGTTTATAGCATCATTTAAATTCCATGTATACGAGGCGGTGTTACTAGCCACATATATACAGTCACAGAGTAACAATTTACAGTTATTACCCATCATAGTTTCTCTCAAACCGTAACGCAAGCCACGATCACAGCAACCGTATTTTAAGATACAATATGAATCTTGATAAGACACAACACCCAACCAATAACTAATGGCAACTTAACCCATCACTTACCGAACATCAAACATAATAGATAAGTAAAAATTTTCATCCCATACAAAACTGAGCTTCTGGATAATACTGAGCATCCACTCGGTCGAGCATTGATCACTCGATCGAGTATAGGATACTCGCTCGAGCGGACAGTACTCGGTCGAGTGCATGTTAATCCCACAAAACAGACGCTACTGATCCCAAGAGTCGCGAAGATGTGACTCACATCCTCTTCTATCCCCATGGTCTCCAAAGTACTCCGGTCATCCCACCTAGTCGGCTTAGGGGTGTACACCATCAAAACCTAAAATGCATCCCTGTGAGCAAAGTCACGAAACTGTACAATGGGGTACTTATTGGTACCCCTACTGATTCACTAGGTTCACCTCGTTTGGCTGCTATAGCAAAATGGGTTCACTTGCTCTAGGCACCACCAGCTCACGGCAACTGCAAACAGGTTCACAAAGTTTCCCGCATCCATTATAAACAACTGTTCTTGGAAAATTGTAAACTTAGACTTGAAAATTTTTTAGTTTATGACGGTCTCTTATCCTTCAAATATGGAAATCATGAACTTTTAAAAGATAGAGTAGTTGAGAAATCGATCTTAAGCCATCATAAAACATGTTTCGCATATCAAATTTCGGATTCCTGCAAACTCTAGCCTATAGAGTGGGACAACAAGTAAATTTGAAGAAATTCTATACTAACCCAGCAATTAAACAAGACTTACTATGAATTTCTAACCAATTTAAACAATAAGATGAAAATTCAAGAGACAAAACCTAGGTTTATCAAACTCAATAAGCTACTACTCAGTTTTACTTAAAGAAGAATGTAAACAAAATTACATTGATTAGTTTGAAGGTAGTAGTACGAGACTAGCAAGACTAAAATCAGGATAGTGAAAGGAAGCAAATTTAGGGTTTGAAGGTGTTTGGAAGGTTTTAAGAAAGTTTTTGATTGCAAAGTATAGTATTGGTACCAAGTGAGGGAGAGAATAGAGTAATATAGGCTTTCAATAGCAATAACGCGGAACCAGGTTTTATCGGGGCACTCGGTCGGGTACAGGTTACTCGGTCGAGTGTTCTTGGCAATCAGTCGAGTGTCGAAGTCTGATATGAAATTGATTTCTACCAAATCAGACACTCGGTCGAGGGTCCTCGTCACTCGGATGAGTCATGCCTACTCGGTCGAGTATCTCGCGTTAACCCAAAACATTTAAAACGCAAAAGTTTTGAATCGAAAGCATTTATCGTCCCTACAAAATCAACAATACCGCTTAGAACTTCAGGACATAATCCTTGAGCTCGTTGCGCGTCAGCCTCCTGACCTATCAACTCATACAACATACATTCCCACTAGCAATTGAATAAATTACACTTGCACATAGTACAACGAGGTCTTTAACACTTCCACGCAATTGGATCAAAGTCCAAATATTACAATAATACTACTTACTTTGCCACTACTTAGTGCAGAAAATATACTACAAGAGTACGTGCATATACTCCGCTAAACTCGTCACAATTACGTCACATTCACTTGACAATGCAGCAGTTCAATTCATCCCCATGTATTTCATCACCCAATCACTGGCATTCCAAAAAAAAATGGAAGTACACATGTTAACATTTCAAGTACGCCACCTAGACACTTTGTTATACTACCTACCCTTTTAACGGCGTTCTCGGCTTAAGCATGTTAAAGCCGGGATCTCGGAATGAGGGCGCCTTCTCACCCAAAATCAACATGGGGCCTCTAACAGAAATACACCAGTTCATTTTACTTGACACACCTACCTTCATTAAGTTCATTGGTTTGAGTTTCCAAAATCATCGCTCTGATACCACTTTGTAACACCCCACTTATCAAGGAGCCTTTGGCAAGACCTTCCCTAGTAAAAAAAAGGTGCTACCGTCTCGGTTGCCATAGGAAGTGAACATCATAAGAGAATAAAGAACAAGTTTATTTAATTAATACTCTAGTCTTTAATACAACACTATGCAACATAAATAGATACAGTCAATCTGACTCATAAACTCTAGACTCAGCAGCAGTAGCATGGTCATCGACTCGTCGCGTCCCAGCTAATCCCAACCATCAAGCACATTACCTTTAATCACTCTTCTCCTCATTCCCCAAATGGATCATCACAGTTTCAACAATAAAAGGGTCAGTACTGAATATACCAAACAATGTACACCACAAGTACAAGCAAAAGAGAAACAGGAGGGCCACCGCAGCAGTCACCTTATTAGACTCAGGTTACCATCCTTGCTCTACAAAAACCACCAATTGATCCTGAACCGCAGCCACAGGCATCAAAATTCTATCTCACTGCAGCGAGACAAACCCGGATCATTAATGTGGACATCCCCCACTTAGCGGGATAACTACAAGGGCGAACTCGGGGTGTGATCCGTCTCCCAATGGAATCACCAACTAGTAACCATAGTAACCATCGTAACAACCCAAACTCCAATCCCGGACTCCATCATCATCATCATCATAAATCAAACAATCAAGTATCATACTATAGATACCTCAAATCTACACCATCCGCCAACCACCCAGTGATGATTAGGCCACATGTTTGGTATGTGAAACGGTTTATGACAGTTTATAAGTTTATCGCAAGTGATAGCTCAGACACTTGTGTCTACCCCTTGGTCGTTATCTACGTGCCGATACGGTCGTTTTGACAGTCATTAGAGTCTGTTTGGAGTCCGAATCAAAAACCGCTTCATTTTCTATAAACTGTCTTTTAAAACCATGTCTGAACGCTCGAGAATTTTCCTGATTTTTTAATATTTCAAAAGTTATCTTTTTTGGTAAAATATATCTGTATTTTATTTAAAAGGAATTCTAAATCAACCGCAATTCCATAAAGAAAACGCGGAAATCTTTCTTTCAAAGTAGGAAACTGCTTGAAAAATAACGCATCAGGTGTTGCGCCTCTTCCCCAGTTCGATTTTTCTGTTTCCGGAGTATTTTCTAGATTTCTTTCCTAGTTTGAGTTATTCCGTAACTCTTACTATTTCTCTTTATAAAAGGAGAGGTTCGTTCTCACTTTTAAGGCACACGGGTGTCCGCCCTTCTCTTTTCTCTTTGCATTCTAGACCTTGCTCTAAGCATTTTGACATCTACGTGCTTGATCAATCGACCACGTAAGCTCAGATCCTTCTGGGTACCTGTCACGTTATTGCATGACCTACCAATTTGACCTCTACACTTAATCAATCATTCAATCGATCAATCGATCCTCTAATGAGGGCACTTTCTTTACATTCGAGTCCAGCTATCACTAAAACGCAAATTAGTTAATCTCGTTTTGTCAGCATGTAATTATGAGGGTGTAATAATCCCATCTTTTGTATTTTATTTTGTACTTTATTTAATTCATGTAAGATTTATGTCGGATTTATGTCAAACCTTTTCAAAACCTTTGTTAATAGTCTTATTTAAATCAACTTTTTCATATTTAGATAGTTCTTTTTTCATCCCTAATAATTCAATATTAGCGGGTTTTTGTCATCTTTAGATCATGATCGTGTCTTTAGTGGTTAGATCTGCTCATATCTAGTCTTTGAATTCGCCTTTGATATAATTTAGTGCAAATTAATCTATTAAATCATCTTTATTCGACTTATAGATCGATAATAAACCGTAAAATTACCAATGAACTCTAACTGATATTGATTCTGGCTTCACAGCCAAAACCCACCTTTAGAACGGACGAAGGGGATGATGCGCCTCTTCCAGAGGACGCATCACCTGCTGCGCTTATTCTGGGTTGGATTTTGTCTCTGTTCTTCCTTTGTCGTCTCGACGTACCTTATTTACGTATTTAATCAACCATTAACCCTAATATCACTGCTAATCCATCTTTTATTCTTTTCCTTTTTTTTTCTTTCAAATCTTTGTTATGACATATTTCCAACATAGATCCTGAGATCCGTTGTAATCTTTGTAATTCATTTGTAATTTTATCTAGTAATTAATTATTGTAACGATTGTATGATTTATTTGTATTGTCAAATGTAATCAACCTAATTCCCATTTCGACATAATTGATTGCTAAATTACATGTTCAACCGACATAGTCTAAATTCACATTCTAGGGTTAAAAGGTGGATGTTGCATAGTATGTATATAACCGACAACATATTGTGACAACCCTCGCGAATGCGGAAATAAAACATAATAAGCATGTGATTTATATAGCGGAAAATACGGTATTTTTAAAACCTTTTTACATGCAAATAGAAAAGTACGAGGAATGTCAATAATTACAAACCAAAGTAGAATATACTACAAAGAGACGAAGTCTCTCAAAATGTTATCAAATATCAAAGTTATTAGCAAACTAGCTAAAATTGTCTAGGGGTAAATCGTCAAGGCCAACGTCCGCTAGCTCACACCCGAACCCAAAATACAACAAGCAAAATCCATCCAAGCAAGCAACCTGTTCATCCATGAAAAACATGAACGCCACAGTCAGTGGGGAGTAACTCCGGGTTCTCCCAGCCATATCAAAAATAAAATACTTAAACGGAAATACGAAAGTAGAAGCATGCATATATAAATATACATGTGAAATACGAGAAGGATAAATAGGCAATTCAACATATAAAGATATCGGTGCATGAGGTACAAAACCGTAACCATCATATTATAAATAGACTTGGGGAAGACACCCTTAGGCAACTATATACTCACTAGGGCTTACATCTCACCGTTAGCGGCATATACTTGATAAGATATAGACTCGACATATAAACCACGTCAATCATCTATTTCATGCAAGAGTCCAACTCAATGGTCACGTATAATTCAACTTACAAACAACCATCCAATCATACGAATATGACACATATTCTCTCACAGTTAATGGCACGCACTAGCATCACGTACAATAGCAAGACAAGCCAATGGAAGCCCACGGGATAAGACATTTCCTGGAACCGTATACGATAAGACGTTTCGTATACTCATGACCTAGACAAACAAGTTCACGGGATAAGACGTTTCCCGGAATCGTGCACGATAAGACATTTCGTACACACAAGACTCTAATCCTCTCGGTAGGACGACGATAATAATACGGTCCTAGTCTAACCCTGGCCAGATTCTCGGAATAAGACATTTCCCGATTCGACATGTGGTAAGACGTTCCACATCCAAGACTCGATCATACAAAGACGTCGAGTACCCCAAATTCGATTAAACCACACAAAAAAGGCGGAAACAGATCTATAGTCAAAAGATAAGCTAGTACGCTACATGCAATGACACCACCTTGCAAAGATACAACATTTGACGGCCGGGTCGATCAACGCATTGCGCTCACCTCTTAACAACGCCGTCATATCCCCACTAAACATATGCACAACGGCATCACGGTTACACTTCACCGCTCCAACATTTAAGTCTAACGGTTAATAAAGTATGACCGGGGAATGAGAGTTCATAGCACTCAACGATTTGTGCTTAAATCAAAACATAGGTAAAACCGACTCAAAGAGGGACATACTAAAAACCGTCACCAAACATGAGAATAGGGCATTATATAAATGTAACTGTGATAAATATGAATCAATACATGATACATAAGCATTAGACCAAGTTTAAGAAGCATAGTAAATAAGAAACATAGATCTCATCTCAAAACAACAAGTTTGGAAACTAACTAAAATAAGGGTCCACTTCAAACGGTCATAACTAGAGTTCTAGACATGAAAATGCATAAATTTCAAGTGGTAATGATAGCTTATCCTCTTACGGTTCCAACGGTAGGTTACACGTCCCAAACAGACAAGTATTGAAGGATATATGACCATTTTACAAAAAAGGGTCTGACCCGGCCCAACCGGGTTGGACCCGACCCGTCCGGGTTGGAAGTGTCCTGCTCGGGTTTAGGGCTCAAACCCGTCCGGGTTGGACTGGACCCGTCCGGGTCCTAGTCAATTTCGCAGGGGTTCAAGCCAAATTTCATCCAAACTTCAAGTTTAAGCCAAACAAGTTTTTACCCATTTGTAATTACCTAACATAAACCACATTTAATGCACTCTAAACATATCCAATTATTTGACAAGGTCAATTAAAGCACCTTAATGGCTCAACCCAAGTTTAAACATGATAAATAAGTAAAATTAACAACTTGAATGTAACTTAGCATGAGATTAAAGAAAGATAAGCATGTGACATAAGAATGAACAACTAACACCATTCAACATGACATTAAGGCAAAGATTACATCTTTCACTAATTAGAACAACAATTAAAACATTAAAACACATCGATATCGATTAACCCTTCACCGTTACCTTTTTGCGTCTTTAGTCGATTTCTAAGTCTTCCTCCACTAGATAGTAATCTTTGTCGGGGTGTGACAACCCTCGCGAATGCGGAAAGATAAAACATACAAGCATGTGAATATATAGCGGAATATGAAGTTTTTAAAAAACTTTTATACATGCAAGGAAAGAATACGAGGAGTGTCATATATTACAAACTAAAGTACGAATTATACTACATCAAGAGACGAAGTCTCTCCAACAGGTTAACAAGTAAAAGTGATCTTACAAAATAGATGGGGTATTTTCGAAATAGATGGGGTATTTTCGAAATAGATGGGGATTTTCGAAAATAGATGGGTATGTTCGAAATAGATTGAGCACTAGCTAAAACACCGTCTAGAGGGTTTCAATCCATGGACACGCCCGCTAGCTCACACCCGAACCCAAAATAGCATAAGCAAAAAGCCATCCATGCAAGCAACCTGTTCATTCATGAAAAACATGAACGCCACAATCAGTGGGGAGTAACTCCGGGTTCTCCCAGCCATATCACCTTTAACGTACATATAAAGGAAATACAAAAGTAGAGCATGCATATAAAAATATACATGTGAGTTACGATAAGAAAAGATAGGCAATACAAGATATAATTATAAGATCACATGGAAATCAAATCCGAAGCCATCATGTTATTCAAAGACTCGGGGAAGACACTCTTAGGCAATCGAATACGCTCACTAGGGCTTGCATCTCACCGTTATCGGTATAAGATTGATAAGATTGAGACTCGACAGACAAACCAAGTCAAGTCATGCGATGATCACAATAAATCCAACATATAATCATCCATTCACGAACCAAGACAATGACGGTGTCCAATCATGCAATGACCATGAATAATATCATGAAATCACGCATTCAAAGAACGACACAAGACGACAATTCTCACGGTAAATGAAACGCACTAGCATCGTGTACATGGCAAGTATGATTAAAAGGCGTTCACGGATGACATTTCCCTCAACCCATATACGATGACATTTCGTATAGGTAGACTAATTGCCTCCTGGTAGGACGACGATAATAATACGGTCCTAGTCTAAACCTGGCCAGACTCTCGGAATAAATCGTGTTCCGATTCGACACGCGATGACATTTCGCATCCAAGACTCGGGCTTATAAAATATATATGCCGAGTACCCCAAATTCGGTAGATCAATTCACGAAAGAGGCGGAAAATAGCACAAGCCTCATAACAAGCGGTACGCTACATGCAAATAACACCACCTCGCAAGTACACAACATTTGACGGCCGGGTCGATCAACGCATAGCGTTCAACTCCCAACAACGTCGTCGTATGCCCACTAACACATGCAATTAAGCAGTAGGATACCTCTCCGTTCCGACATTCCAGCCTTACGAACGGGAAAGTAGCCAAGGGAATGAGAGTACAAAGCACAAGACCAAACCGTGCTCAAACCGTATCATTTGTAAAACCGACTCAAAGTGGGACATAGCAAAAACCGTCACAAAAAACATGTGATACATGCGATGAAATATCATATATCCAAACATGAATCAATACCATGATACCCAAGCATCTAGACCAAGTTTTAAGAGCATAATAAATAAGAAACATAGATAACTCTCCAAAACAACAAGTTTGGAAACTAACTTAACAAGGGTTCCCTTCAAACTATCATAAATAGAGTTCTAGATATGGGAAGGCAGAAATTCCAAGTTGAGGGGATAGCTTATCCTCTTACGGTTCCAACGAGTGGTCACAAGCCCAAAACAAACAAGTAACGAAGGAGATATGAGCATTCTACCAAAAAGGGTCGGTGCTGTGAATTTGCACGAATCCACCCGAGAACAACAACACTATTTCTATCATTTCCAATTTTCATAATTCACTTCTATCAACTATCAACAATCAATATTCATCATCAACAATCATCAACTAACAACAATCATCATCAACATCATAATTTCTAAGCTTTCTAATTGTATTCTAAATACGAATTCTAACATGGAAATCATGTAAAACACGTAAATGATACCGAGTAACCCTTCACCGTTACCTTTACGCGTCTTTAAACGTTTACTAAGCTTTCCTAGTCTCCACCTACAAACAATTAGATAATAAAAGAGGAATATCATCCATCTTGAGAAAGACGGATAATTTAAAAAGCGAGAAAGACGGTAATTTTATTACCAATACGGATAGAGGAAGCTAAGAGGGGAAGAATAAGACGAACTTACGTGAATTTGAGCAGAATGAAGGCGTAGTGACGATTTGAAGACGGATCAAAAATGGAGGCTAGGTTTTGGGTTTATTTGGTGAAGAAGAAGGAGATGTAGTTGTGAGGAAATGAATTAGGTTTAGGGTTTGAGGGAGTATAAGTAAGGGTGAGTCGGAAAGTCAACAAAAGTCAAAGACGGCTTAAAAGTCAAGAAAATTTAAAATTCAAGAAAAGTCAAAGACGACTTAAAATTCAAGAAAAGTCAAAGACGACTTAAAATTCAAGAAAAGTCAAAGACGACTTAAAATTCAAGAAAAGTCAAACTCGCCTTAAGACGGGATTCTCATGGAATCTCGCGGAAATTCCAAATACGAACTCGGAAATTCTAAATTCGACTCGAAACATTAAATTCTAAATTAAAACTTAAATTTGCTGAAAAGATTTCGTAAAATATTTCTACTAGAAAAATAGGGTACATTTCCGGGTGTTACAATCACCCCTCCTTTTAAAAAGTTTCGTCCTCGAAACTTGAGAGTAGAAAAGAAAAGTTATAAGGACCAATTCGTTTTCTCCAAATTGGTATTCAAAACATTTTCAAGGAAATGTATTTCAAAAGCATGACATTTTCCAAAAAGGTATAGGAAAAGTTTTCGAAAGTAACTCTCTTTTTCTGTGGAACGAAATTGTTCTTGTCGTGCACACAAGAACACCAGCATTCCAAAGTAAAGACAAGATTAAAATTAAATCATACGTTGATAAGTGCAGAACCAATCATTAGACGTCTCCAATAACAAGTTCTAGCATCCAACCAAACGCAAAATCCAGTATAAGAGCAACCTAAATCCATTTTCGAAAAATGAAAGTAGAAATTTCATTTCTAAAACTCTTTTAAAAGGATAAATGTGAAATCCATCGTGAAAATTTGAAAATTTTCTAAATTCGTACACTCAAGACAACCAAACATTGCACACACATAAAAGTAATTTGAACATCAAACTCACAATCATGGTAATAAAAGATAAACACAACGAGTAAAAAGAAACAAGAAGGCTTATCGAAACGAGTAATAGCGGAAAGAAGGACAATGTCCAAAGAATAACAAATTGAATAATCGTCAATTTGAAAGGCAAAGGGAGAAATGAACGACAAAGCAATTGCTCAAAAGGGGAAGAAAGCCTAAGAACCAAACACTCCACTCAAATACAAAAGTCATCATAGTCAATTTCTCGGGCATTTTCGCCAAACC
The DNA here is from genome assembly GCA_022085475.1 of Heliosperma pusillum. NCBI lineage: Eukaryota > Viridiplantae > Streptophyta > Magnoliopsida > Caryophyllales > Caryophyllaceae > Heliosperma > Heliosperma pusillum. The sequence continues at coordinate 16,783 of JAIUZE010015477.1, forward strand.
CAAATTATAGCCACATCATTCTAAGGGCTTATCCAATTAACATCACAAACATCGTTAATAAGCTAGTCCTCAAAAGAATGTAACTCATCTCGGTCATACCTTAACCGCTTTCAATCATTAGATTCTACAAAATCCTTAACAATCATCAGGTCAAACTACGAACCCGAATATCTAGTATCCAACTAGCATTAACTAAGGTCTATCGACAAGGGAAAATCCACAATTAAATAATCCACATGAAAGATTCCTAAATGTATTCGAACATACCTAGTCCAGTCAATGATTACACTCAAATCCACAAGCATAAATAATTATATCTAGAAAAGCATAATTACCACCAATCATAAGATGAATGGGCTCACCATTCCAATTCTTCGATTCAAAGTACTTCAAGGCTTAATATCCTAAACTTAAAGAAATTTCTCTTTTACAAACCATCAAAACCTCAAGAGAGATCAATTACAAATTCCAAGTCCTATATGGCCAAGGACATGGCGATGATACAACTATTCAAATCATCCAGCTCAACTATAACTCAAGATTCATCGATCTTCACTTATGAAAATATTCCTCAAAATATGGTGACCAGTCTTAATTACCAAAGCAAAGTCTCTTTTAGAATCCAACATTTACAGACATCTAATCCCCAAATGGTCTCCAAGGTAACTATTCCAATATCTCGAAACAACGAACTATTATCATGATCCACTCAATTCTCAAAATACCACTACAATACCAAACTCCAAATCTAAAACCACTACGAGAGGATATATTATCACTATTAGGATTCATCCTAGAGCTTAAGTCCTATTTCCCATGATCAAATACAACATGAAATTGACTCAATCCAAAGACATATATTCTAGCTAAAGAATCCCAAAATACATGACATTGATTCTCTAAGCCAAACAAACGAGACATCCAATCCACTAGAGGAAAGATGAAGCAGCAACGAGATAGAAAACGATAAGGAATCTCAAAGAGAACACGGGAATAAATAAGGCACGAGATTACAAGAGAGGAGCGCTGAAAATAACGAGGTCAAGAAAGAGACAAAGCAGATAGTAGAGTTATGAAGATATCTAAGTAAGAAAGAAAGTACGAGCTTGTAATTTCTTAAAGATCAATCTTGACAAAAACATTCAAGAAGGGAAATGAAAAGGAATGATGGCACGAGTAAGGGTTTAAGATTTAATCCACAAAGTTTCTCCTTTCAGACTTAGGGTGATAGTAAAGCAACTCATCCCAAACAAAGGTCTCTTACAAGGGACCATCGTACCACAATCATCACAGTAAGGTACACCTAGTTTTAACAAATCGATTACAACCCAATTAATCCATCCTTTCATATAACACGGATTCCCAATTACGGAATTGCAACTCAAGCATAGTAACATCCTCTCCGCTCCATAATTTGACACATTACCAAAAGTTTCAAAATCCGAAGAACCAATAAGGGATTCTCCATACTAATCTCTTTTCAACTCCTATGGCCTGAAGGTAGAACACCGAACAAAACATCATTATCAACATCCTAAGGCATCACCATCATAGCTCATCTAATCAGATTCCACTGATGCCATAATCCTTAAGTAACATGGTTTAGTCTATCATAACAACTTACTACCTCAACCAAGTCTCCGATACCATGATATAAGATCAAAATTCTAAATCCAAGAATTATAGTCAAGTACTTTTCCACCAAGCGTATACTCACAAACACACAAACTAGAATCTACAAGAAGTCACTTAGTCTCAAAAGCATTTTACAACTCAAGGCATCATTCAAACTCCTAAATTCAAAAGATTAAATCTCTAATGGGTTAAGAAGTCTTAGCCCACTCATTCAACCTTACACCATCAATATCATGAACTATCCACACATTAGTCATGACAAGCATCAAGCAATAAAATCATCAAACTTATCTTACTACATTTCCTTAAGGATACCAACTCTCACCACTATAGGGTGAAATTAGATCTATACCATTTTCCTCAAATCACAAATTCATTTCAACATACACCAATATTCCACAAAGGCTAAAATTCTTCCGACCAAGTATAATATAACACAAACAAATGGGTATGACATCCATAAAAATGTTACAAGAGGAAGGTAAGGATAACAATGGTAAGATGGAGGAAACTATCAAGATTAGTTTTCAAGAGGCAAACAAGTTGGAAGAGAAAGAAGCACTTAGATAGAAGGAAGAGAGCATGATAAATTAAGAACGAGAGAAATCGAAGATAAGGAAAAAATACACTTCAATTAGGCTTGTCAACCTCAAATCTTCGGTAGAAGATACTTCTTCTAGGTAACACATGATCCATCTCAAGATGGTAGATACAAACAAACAAAACATCACTCAACAAAATCAACAAACAAGTTAGAACCTAACAAATATCAAGTACACCAAAGACTACAAAGTAAAGTCCTTAATTTCTACCCATCTCTCATTTATTATTTCAAGGTCAAGTAGTTTAAGTTTAGGGTTCACGTGTGTGCGTCGGGAGCGATAAAGCTCTGATACCAACTGTGACAACCCTCGCGAATGCGGAAAGATAAAACATACAAGCATGTGAATTATATAGCGGAAATATGAAGTTTTAAAAAAACTTTTATACATGCAAGGAAAGAATACGAGGAGTGTCATATATTACAAACTAAAGTACGAATTATACTACATCAAGAGACGAAGTCTCTCCAAAAGGTTAACAAGTAAAAGTGATCTTACAATATAGATGGGGTATTTTCGAAATAGATGGGGTATTTTCGAAATAGATGGGGTATTTTCGAAATAGATTTAGCAACTAGCTAAACAACGTCTAGAGGTGTTTCATCCCGGGACAACGCCCGCTAGCTCACACCCGAACCCAAAATAGCATAAGCAAAAAGCCATCCATGCAAGCAACCTGTTCAATCATGAAAAACATGAACGCCACAATCAGTGGGGAGTAACTCCGGGTTCTCCCAGCCATATCACATTAAACGTACATAGAAGGAAATACAAAAGTAGAGCATGCATACATATATATACATGTGAGTTACGATAGAAATAGATAGGCAATCCAATATATAATGATAAGATCATGTGGAAATCAAATCCGAAACCATCATGTTATTCAAAGACTCTGGGAAGACACTCTTAGGCAACCGAATACGCTCACTAGGGCTTGCATCTCACCGTTAGCGGTATAAGTTTGATAAGATTGAGACTCGACAAACAAACCATGCCAAGTCATCGAATGACCATGAATATCAATCATGTAATCACCCATCCACACATAACATTACAATGACGATGCCCAATCATGCA
>JAIUZE010015479.1:0-27106 GCA_022085475.1 Heliosperma pusillum
CCTTCCTTGCTACTGGTACAAGGTCTGTTGGCATCAAGGGGTTAGTGCCATAAACAACTTCAAAGGGGCTTTTACCTGTGCTGGTAGAGGGGGCTCTGTTGAATGCAAATTCTGCTTGAGCCAGCTTTAGATCCCAATCCTTCAAGGACTTGGAATGATACATCTGAGGATCCTGCCCAATGTCTTGTTTGTTACCTCTGTCTGTCCATCAGTTTGAGGGTGGTGGGAGGTGCTGAATAGGAGCCTGGTCCCTAGCAGCTTCCAAAGTGTCCTCCAGAAGTGACTCATGAACTTAGAGTCCCTGTCAGATACTATGGTCCTTGGTACCCCATGGAGTTTGACAATCTCCTTGAAGTATAGGTCTGCAACCCCCATGGCATCCTCAGTCTTCTTGCAGGCAACAAAATGTGCCCTTTTGCTAAATCTGTCCACAACCACCATGACTGAGTCCTTGCCCCTCTGGGTCCTAGGAAGAGCTACAATGAAATCCATGCTAACATCCTCCCAAGGCTTATCTGGAACTGGTAAGGGGGTGTAGGCTCCAGTCTGGAAGAATGACTTGGACTTCTGGCAAGCACTGCACCTCCTGATCACATCCTGAACGTCTCCCAACATCTTTGGCCAATAAAATTGTTCCTGCATCATGTCATAAGTTTTCTGGATTCCAAAGTGACCAGCTAGGCCATTTGAATGTACCTCCTTCACTAGCAACCCCCTGTAAGGACCCCTTGGTACACACAGCTTGTTACCTAGGAACAAGAACCCTTCCTGCTCCCAGTATCTACTTCCACTCTTAGGAATGCCTTCCATCCTTGCCACCCAGTCCTCCTTAAAGTCAGGATCCTCCCTGTACAACTCCTTCATGTGCTCAAACCCAAGTACCCTTTGCTCCATAAAAGTCAGCATCATGGTTCTCCTTGATAAGGCATCTGCCACTACATTGTTCTTGCCTTCAATGTACTTGCTGGAGAATGAGAAGGACTGCAAGAATTCCACCCACTTAGCATGCCTAGTATTCAACTTGTGCTGCCCATTGATGTACTTGAGTGCCTGATGATCTGAGTGCAATACAAAAGGCTTGGGCTTCAGATAATGACCCCAATGGTACAAAGCCCTGACTATTGCATAGAACTCTTTGTCATATGTTGAATAGTTGAGCTTAGCACCACTCAACTTCTCACTAAAGTATGCCACAGGCTTTTGTTCTTGTGTCAAGACAGCACCAATGCCTATACCACTAGCATCACACTCCACCTCAAATAATTTGCTGAAATCAGGGAGAACAAGGACAGGAGACTCACACAAGAGGTCCTTGATGATGTTAAAGGACCTCCCAGCCTTGTCATTCCACCTGAATTCTCCTTTTCTCATACACTCAGTCAGGGGAGCCATGATGGAACTGAACCCCTTAATGAACCTTCTGTAGAAGGAGGCCAGCCCATGGAAACTCCTCACCTCAGTTATAGTCTTAGGGCCCTGCCACTCCCTAATTGCCTTCACCTTGTCTTGATCAACAGCAACCCCTTCCTTGGATATGATGAATCCTAGGAATTGAACCTCTTCCTGCATAAAAGTACATTTCTCCATCTTGCCAAATAGCTTATGCTTCCTCAATACATCAAACAACAATTTCAAGTGCTGGAGGTGTTCTTCTGCTGAAGGACTGTATACCAAGATATCATCAAAATACACAACAATGAACTTCCCTAGATAGGGCCTCAGTACCTCAGTCATCAACCTCATAAAGGTGCTTGGGGCATTAGACAACCCAAAAGGCATTACCAGCCACTCATACAACCCATGCTTGGTCTTGAAGGCTGTCTTCAACTCATCCCCAGCCCTGATCCTCACCTGGTGGTACCCTTGTCTCAAATCAATCTTGGAGAAGACCTTAGCTCCACTCAGCTCATCTAAGATATCATTCAACCTTGGTATGGGGAACCTGTATTTGATGGTGATATTGTTGATAGCCCTACTGTCTATGCACATCCTCCAAGGCCCATCCTTCTTGGGCACTAGCAAGGCAGGAACTGCACATGGACTGAGGGACTCCCTCACAAAGCCCTTGCTGAGTAGGTCACTAACTTGAGCTTGTAGTTCCTGAGTGGCCTTTGGATCACTTCTGTAGGCAGGCTTGTTGGGTAGCATTGCTCCAGGAATAAGGTCAATATGGTGTTCTATCCCTCTGAGTGGGGGCAGCCCACTAGGCAGTTCAGCAGGAAACACATCTCCATAGGCCTCCAGTACCTGCTGGACCTCAGCTGGGATGCTTTCTTGGGGGAGCAGAACTTCTTTTGTAAGGAGGATGAACACAGGCTCATCACCCATGAGCTCTTGAACAACCTCAGCTTCACTCAACAACAGAACCTCCTTGGACACATCATTGACAGGAGTTAGGTTCCCCTTAACATTGGGAGGCAAAGGAGCCAAGATGATCTTCTTGTTACCAAACTTGAAGGCATAGGTATTGTCTCTCCCATGGTGTATAGAGTCTCTATCAAATTCCCATGGCCTGCCTAACAAGAGGTGGCAAGCATCCATAGGAAGAACATCACACAAGGCTTCATCAGTATAGCCCTTGCCAATAGAGAAAGGCACAACACATTGCCTATCAACCCTCACCTCCACTCCTTTGTTCAGCCATCTCAGTTTGTAAGGGTGGGGGTGTTCTTGTGTGGTTAGGGACAACTTATCCACCAGAGTTGTGGAGGCTACATTGGTACAACTTCCCCCATCAATTATCATGTTACAAACCCTTCCCTTTATGGTACACCTAGTTCTGAATATCTGCTGCCTCTGATCATCTTCCAAGGGTTGAGGTTGGGTGTGCATAACCCTCCAAGTCACTAGACTCAAGCCTGCATCAGGCTCAATCATCTCCTCACTAGGTTCTTCCTCAGGTTCCTCCAGACTCTCCTCACACACAAGGATCTCTTCATCACCCCACTCCACAATCTCCATGTTGCTCAAAGCCCTTTTAGAGGGACAATCTTTGGCAAAATGCCCAAAGCCTTGGCATTTAAAGCATTTCCTGAGGGATACTGTCCTCCTCAGGTCTGTCTCAGGGGCCTTTCCCTTGTCTACTACATGAGGTTTAGCAGGGACCAAGGGTTCTCCTATCCTGACTCCAGTGTAAGGTTTAAAAGAGGGTCTAGCTGGGGGTTTGGTAGGGGCTGACTTTCCCTTTCCTAATTTCTCAATCCTCAAGGATAGGCTAACTGCCTCCTCAAAGGAGTACAGGTGCTGTAACTTTACCCTACTAGCTATCCTTCATCAAGACCTTCCAGAAACCTAGCTATCTTCTGCTCAGGTTTTTCAGTAATCTCACATTGAAGTGTGAGTTGTTCAAAATCCCTCAGGTAGGACTCAACAGACCTACTGTCTTGTTTCAGGTGGGTTAGTTTGATGAACATGTCTTGGGTGTAGTCTTTGGACACAAACTTATCCTTCATTTTCTTTTTAAGCTTATCCCAAGATTTAATAGGGTCTTTACCTTCCCTAGCCCTCTGACTTTTCATGTTTTCATACCATAGAGATGCATATCCTTTTAGTTTCATGATGGCAACTTTAAAAGCCCTCCTATCAGTATAACCTTTAAACTCAAAGACTCTCTCTACTGACCTTAACCAATCTAGGAAATCATCAGGGTTCATGCTACCTAGAAAGTCAGGGATTTCTACCTTTATGTCTTTGTCATGGTGTCTAGGAAGACCCTGCTCTGAGGCCTCTGAATCTGAGGTCTCCTCTTGTTCCACATGCTGTCTCCTTCTTCCTGCAACAGGTGGTACAGGTGCTCCTCTTCCACGACCTCTACCTCCTCTTCCACCATTGTTGAGCTGGCCATCTAAGTACTCATTGAAGGATGCTGTAATCTCCATGACAGTTCTAGCAAGGCCAGTAACTGTAGTTTCAAGCCCTGCTAATCTCTCTTCACTCATGGTTGGTTTTTGTTTTTTTGAATGTAGTTAGGTAAATGTACTCACAAACCAAAGCTCTGATAACCAATTGAACTGAAACCTCTACAAAAATAGAGCTTTTCAGAGGCTACAAGGGGCCAGGGTGAACACTCCCTCACACGTACACTCACTCAGTCAGAAACCTGCACTAGGCCAGGCAGAACAGATAGGACTTTGCACCTTAGCACACAAGCAGAGGTAGCAAAGGTTGTGTTTAAGACTCAAAACACACAAGTAATGATTCTTAGACACTGTAATCTTAGGTCACACACAAGTTCACTAAGAGTTACCACAATACTTAGCTTTGCTAAAGAATTGCAAATGAACAAAGTTCAGGTTTATATTAATTCAAGTCTGATTTCCTTAGGGTTACAAGCAGGCCTTATATAGGCAATTACAAACGATCTCCACCCTTGAAAATAATATAATCTAAGGGCTTTAAGAGCCTTACAATACTGATAAAGAAATGCAAAAAGTCAGCTAATAAGGACGAGCCATGACAGACTGCAACTGACAGAAAACAAAGCTGAAAAGTGCTCTTGTCCCTTGCCTTAAATGGTAATGTTGTTGAATTCCTTAGGGGTTCTTTGTCTGGCTGTTTGCTGCTGTTCTTGGGGGTTGAGAGGGACTGCTAGATACCTTCCCAACGTTCTTATTTAGGTTAAGTTGATCACACAAAAGTAAGGAGTCTTGGATAGATTAAATTGGACTTGTTCCTGCAGACTTCCTCAAATGATCTTCAATATGGTAGGCTGTTTTAGATGGACTTCCAGAACTTATTTGGAAAACTTGTCCTGGACTTTTATGTTGCTAAGGACCTTAATTAAAGGGGAAAAGAAGTTGGAGCCCTTGGTTGGACTCGTGCTGCATGAGAATTGGCTGGTTACTGGACTTGTTCTGGCTGGTTTTCTGAAGGATTGACCCTGCTCTGGTTAGTCTTGCTGTGGCTGCTCTTGTTGGTGTTCCTGCTGGTTCTTGACATAAGGGTGGGTGCTTGGGAGGTAGTAAGCTTGGTGTCTCTGTTGTGGGACCCCTGCCTGGGTGTAGGGTAGGTGGTAAGCTCCATGTTCTTGCTGTGACATTGTTCTGGCTGGTTGGAGGTTCAACTCCTGTTGCAATAAGTATATTTTATATCAAGTATACTTGGAATGCTAATAATGGGCGACGGAATTATATTTTTTCTAAGTACGCTTCGATGAGATTAGAGGAGATAAGATGATCTTTTTGGTTGTGTTTGCTCTCCTTTTATACTTGATGCTTCATAGGGTTTTGCTGCTGAAATAATGCTCTCCCAGATTCTTGCCTGATTTCTAGCTCAAGTCATTAAGGCTCATTTAATTCCCCCATTCAATGCTCCTTTAATTGCTCCATAATAACTATATATTATTGACTAGCCGTTATTGACTTTTTTTATTGACTGCACAAATATTCTTGTCCCTTTTCTCTGTATTTCTGCCACCACCGTTTCCCATTTGCTCCTCCAAATTCTGCATCTACACTCTGGGTCCAGGTTCTGCCTCCGGAGTTTAGGATTGTAGAAACTCCACCCATTTGGCATGCCTGTGATTTAGCTTGTGTTGGCCACAAATGTACTTCAATGCCTCATGATCTGAATGTAGGACAAAGGGCTTTGGCTTCAAGTAATGCCCCCAATGCATGAGTGCCCTGATGATAGCATAGAACTTCTTGTCATAGGTAGAGTACTTAAGCTTTGCCCCATTCAGTTTCTCACTGAAATAAGCAACTGGCTTCTAACCCTGGATCAAGACTGCCCCAATGCCAGCCCCACTAGCATCACACTCCACTTCAAACAGCTGATCAAAATTAGGTAACTTAAGGATTGGTGTCTCACACATCAGCCTCTTAATCCTCTCAAAGGACTGTTGGGCACTCTCAGTCCATTGAAACTCCCCTTTCTTCAAACATTCAGTGATAGGTGCAACAATTAAGCTGAAATTTTTGATGAACCTCCTATAGAATGATGCCAACCCGTGGAAACCCCTAACCTTAGTGATGGTTTTAGGAGTAGGCCAGGTTTGAATTGCTGCAACCTTCTTTTGGTCAACTGATATTCCTCTCCCTGACACGATGTATCCTAGAAATGCAACCTCCTCAACCATGAAGGTACACTTCTCCAGCTTCCCAAACAACTTCTACTCCTTCAAGATCCTGAACACTGTCTCAAGATGTTTGAGATGTTCCCCCTTGCTGCCACTGTATACCAGGATGTCATCAAAGTAAACCACAGCAAACCTGCCCAAACAAGGTCTCAACACCTCTGTCATAAGCCTCATGAAAGTGCTTGGTGCATTGGACAACCTAAAAGGCATCACAAGCCACTCATACAGCCCATGCTTTGTTTTAAAAGCAGTCTTCCATTCATCCCCTTATCTGAGCCTCACCTGATGGTATCCCTGTCTTAGATCAATCTTTGAAAAGATCTGAGCTCCACTCAGCTAATCAAGCATATCATCGAACCTTGGAATAGGGAACCTATACTTGACTGTGATGTTGTTTCTTGCCATGTTGTCAGTGCACATCCTCCAGGTGCCATCCTTATTAGCCACCAACAGAGCAGGTACAGCACAAGGGCTTAGGGACTCCCTCACAAACCCCTTGCTCATGAATTCCTCAATCTGCTTCTACAGCTCCTTGGTAGCAGCTGGATCACTTCTGTAAGCTGGTCTGTTTGGCAGCACAGAACCTGGGACTAGATCAATAAGATGTTCAATCCCCCTTAGGGGTGGTAGCTTATCTGGTAATTCCCTTGGAAAGACCTCCTTGTACCTCAAGATTAAAGGCTCAACTTCTGCAGGTAACTTGGAGCCTTCCCCTTCTGCAACCTTCTTAGACAGCAAGATGATTATGGGTTGTTCTTGTTTCATTTCCTTTATCATGGCTGCCTCAGATAAGAACAGTACTCCATTGATTTCCTCTGGCATATTAGGACTCCCATAACTCCTCTGGTTGGGTGGTAGGGGTGTCAAGGTGATCTTCCTTCCCTCATGTCTGAAACTATAAGTGTTATCCTTTCCCTGGTGAGTTGTGTTCCTGTCAAACTCCCAAGGTCTCCCTAGTAGCAGATGGCAAGCATCCATAGAAACCACATCACATCACACCTCATCCTTTTATATCTTCCCAATAGAGAATGGGACTAAGCACTTTCTATCAACCCTCACCTCAGCCCCCTTGTTGAGCCACCTCAGTTTATAGGGGTGTGGATGTTCTTGAGTAACCAGGCTTCACTTGTTTACTAGGGTGATGGAAGCCACATTAGTACAACTTCCCCCATCAATTATCAAGTTACAGAACCTCTCCTGGATTTTGCATCTACTCTTGAATATCAAAGACCTCTGGTCATCCTCCAATGGGGTATGTTGGGAGTGCATGACCCTCCATAGGACTAAGTTGTGGCCTGTATCAGGATGAGCCATAACTAAGTCATGCACTGGTTCTTCCTCAGCTGTTACCTCCTCTAACACCATACTTTCATCAACCTCATACTCAACCAACCCTTCCCTCTCCCACTCTTTTACCTCCATAAGTGTCATGGTTCTCTTAGAAGGACAGTCCTTCCTAAAGTGGCCATAGCCCTGACACTAGAAACACCTGATCTTGTTCTCAGTTGGGGTGAGGTTAGGTTTGGAGTTCACAACTCCCTTTCCCTTGTCTGTGGTTGACTTAGTGGTTGCCTTAGGGGCCTCCCCAATTCTAACACCACTATAAGGTCTGTACACAGGTTTGGCAGCAGGTTTAGACACAGCTGGTTTGGTTTTGCCCATTTTCTCAACCCTTAATGTTAGGTTGACAACATCATCATGGGACCATAAGGGTTGCATTCTGACCCTAGCAGCAATGCTCTTATCTAGACCCTCTAAAGAATCTGGCAATTCTTTGTTCAGGTTTCTCATTGACCTCATACTGGAGAGTCAATTGTTCAAAGTCCCTTAGGTATGCTTCTAGAAGCCTCTCCTCTTGTTTCAGTTTAGATAGTTTGATGAACAGGTCTTGGGTGTAGTCTTTGGTTACAAACTTACTCGGCATTTTCTTTTTAAGTTTTGACCAAGACCTAAGGGGTTCTTTCCCTTCCTTAATCCTCTGGTGTTTCAAATTATCAAACCATAAGGATGCATACCCTTTCAGTCTTAACACAGCAACTTTAAATGACTTAACATTAGTGTAACCTTTGTATTCAAACACCTTTTCAACATCCCTAATCCATTCTAGTAGGTCATCAGGGTTTAAACTACCAGAAAATTCAGGAATTTCTACCTTAAGATGCTTGTCAGTGTGATCTGGAATCTCCTCATAAGTCCTGTTGCTTTCTCCTGAGTCTGATCCTTCTTCCTCCTGCAGGGACTGACCCCTTCCCATGCACATGTGGCCACGACCTCTGCCTCTGCCTCTATGGGGTGGTCTTCCTCTTACTTGGTGTGGGATGTTCTCCATGACAGTGTTTAGAGCAGCCAGCACCACATTGACAATACCTGCTAACTGGTCCACCTTTCCTTCAATACATGCAAGCCTATCTTCTAGCATTGGGATATTGTTTGTGTTTTTGTTGTAGTTAGGGAAATAATGAAGTCACAACCAAAGATCTGATAACCAAATTTGCAATGATATAGTAGGGGTATTGTAAGAATTGGTTTTAGGAGACTCTCAGAATGACTTAGACACAAGGATATGAATGCTACCTGATTTCCACAGCTCAACACAGGAAAATGGACTACAAACTGGACTGACCAATCTCATTCACCACAGCCTAGCACAGGTGAACAGACTTGAATCAAACAACAAGACAAACAACCCACAGTCTGAGCACAGGGAGGGTTGAACTTGCCCACAGACTTTGATCAATACCCACAGCCTAGCACAGGGTATCACCAGGCCTGACTCTTAACTGCAGCAATGCACAAGTTGAAAAGATTTTAGAAATTAGAAGAATTCTCAGGATTTTCATTCAATAATTAACTGCCTTTTACAAAAGAACAAGGGTCCTTTATATAGGCCTCATGCTTGTCTAATACAACCGTAGAATCTCATCTAAGGGCAAGGATTAACTACTGAAATACAACAAACTACTGGCTAACAAATATAGACTGGAATACAAAAGAAAATGCTAAAACAGACAAAAGTTGCAGACATTTACAGTGATGTGCTTCAGTTGGTTTGTTTGTTGAGCTTATGGCTTTGGAGCTTGTGGACGAGCTTCATTAATGCTCCTTGACCTTCTTCTGCATTGTTTCTAAGAGCAGGAAAGACAATTGAAGACTTTTGGAGATGATCTTTCAGTGTCTAGCTATAAATGGTCAAGTTGCTTTATGCTTTATGCTTTTCTGGTATACTGGTTTTGTTTTGGATTTTTGGGATGGTTAGGGTGTGAATTGGACCTGGCTCCATAGGACTTTTTTGGACTTAGATGGGTAAGGTTTTAGCTGGCCATGGTGGCAACTGGTGGTTCAAGGTCTGTTGGGAGTTTTGCCTTCCCCAAGTGACTCCTACTGGATAGGCTTGTAGGGTTTTGTCTAGGTGTTGGTGGGTCTGTCTTTGGCTGGTTGTGGTCGTGTCCTGGCTCGTGTCTTGGCTATCATTGTTCTACTGGATGACTCCCCCTTGGCTACCCATGATGACTTTCCTTGGCTACCCATGCCCTGCCCCCTGGCTGACCCCTGAGTATCAACATAGACCCCCCCCCCCCCTCCCCTTGGCTATCAGTGGCTAGCATTTGGTTACCCTTGGTCTGCCCTCTATCCCTATTGTTGAACACTGCCATGCCTTGTCCCTCAGCTCCTACTGCAATCTCCCCTAGTTGAATTGGGCTTGTCCTCAAGCCTGTAGCCTCCTCATCCTCAGAATCCACATAGTATGGACTGAGATCCCCCACATTGAAAGTGCCATGAACCCGATAGTCTCCAAGTAGATCAACCTTATAAGCATTTGGACCAATCCTTTCTATTATTTCAAATGGACCATCAGCTCTAGGCATGAGCTGTTTCTTCCTCCTAGTTGGGAACCTTTCCTTCTTCAAGTGAACCCACACCAGATCCCCTGGCATGAACTCCTTCCTTGTCCTAGGATCCTTGCACTATTTCTTGTACCTTTCATTTGCCTTCTCTATCTGTCTCCTTACTGCCTCATATAGCTTCACCATCTGTTCAGCCCTCTTATTGGCATCAATGTTTATCTTCTCCCTTGGTATGTTAGCTAGTTCTAGGGGCATGAGTGGATTAACCCCATTGACAACTTCAAATGGGTTGTGACCTGTTGTAGATGATGGTGCCCTGTTGAAGGCAAACTCAGCATGAGCTAGCTTCAGGTCCCAATCCTTCAGGGACTTGCTAACCAGGCACCTTAGGATCCTCCTTAGTGTCTTGTTTGTGGCCTCAGTTTGGCCATCAGTCTGAGGGTGGTGGGAAGTACTGAACAGCAGCTTTATCTTCAAGAGTCTCCACAGGGTCTTCCAAAAGTAACTCATGAATTTGGTGTCCCTGTCTGAGACTATGGTCTTTGGAATCCCATGCAGCCTCAAAATCTCCTTCAAGTAGAGCTCAGCAACACTTGCAGCATCCTCAGTCTTCTTGCATGCCACAAAGTGAGCCATATTGCTAAACCTGTCAACAACAACCATCACAGAATCCTTACCTCTCTGGGTCCTTGGCAGTGCAACAATGAAATCCATGCTCACATCCTCCCAAGGTTTGCTTGGTACATGCAGTATTATGTATGGTCCAGCTTGGAAAGAACTTTTGGCTTGCTGGCATACTGAGCACCTTCTGAGGATAATCTGAACATCACTCATCATCTTTGGCCAATAGGACTGATCCTGCAATATGTCAAGTGTCTTTTGAACCCCAAAATGTCCCCCTAGGCCTCCTGAGTGTACCTCCTTAATGACTATATCCTTGTAAGATCCCCTAGGAATGCATAGCTTGTTCCCTTGGAACAGGAACTCCTCTTGTAACAGGTATTTGCTCCCCTGAGCCCTTCCTTTCTCAGCTTGTGTGATCCATTCTTCATCAAAATAAGGGTCCTCTTTATACAACTCTTTTAGGAACTCAAACCCCAATACTTTCTGCTCCATGACTGATAATAGAGAGTGCCTCCTTGACAAGGCATCTGCCACAACATTTTGCTTCCCTTCTTTATATTTGCTAGAGAATGTGAAGGATTGTAGGAACTCCACCCACTTGGCATGCCTGTGATTTAGCTTGTGTTGGGCACTAATGTACTTCAATGCCTCATGATCTGAATGTAAGAGAAAGGGCTTTGGCTTCAAGTAGTGTCCCCAATGCATGAGTGCCCTGATGATAGCATAGAACTCTTTCTCATAAGTAGAGTACTTGAGCTTTGCCCTATTCAGTTTCTCATTGAAATAAGCAGCTTGTTTATGACCCTGGATCAATACTGCCCCAATGCCAACCCCACTAGCATCACACTTTACTTCAAACAGCTGATCAAAATCACGTAACTTAAGGATTGGTGTCTCACACATCAGCCTCTTAATCCTCTCAAAGGACTGTTGGGCACTCTCACTCCATTGGAACTCCCTTTTCTTCAAACATTCAGTGATAGGTGCAACAATTGAGCTGAAATTTTTGATGAACCTCCTATAGAATGATGCCAACCCATGGAACCCCCTAACCTCAGTGATGGTTTTAGGAGTAGGACAGGTTTGAATTGCTGCAACCTTTTCTTGGTCAACTAAAATTCCTCTCCCTGACACAATGTATCCTAGAAATGCAACCTCCTCAACCATGAAGGTACACTTCTCCAACTTCCCAAACAAATTCTGCTCCTTCAAGATCCTGAACACTGTCTCAAGATGTCTGAGATGCTCCCCCTTACTGCCACTGTATACCAGGATGTCATCAAAGTAAACCACAGCAAACCTGCCCAAACAAGGTCTCAACACCTCTGTCATAAGCCTCATGAAAGTGCTTGGTGCATTGGACAGCCCAAAAGGCCTCACAAGCCACTCATACAGCCCATGCTTTGTTTTAAAAGCAGTCTTCCATTCATCCCCTTATCCGAGCCTCACCTGATGGTATCCCTGTCTTAGATCAATCTTTGAAAAGATCTGAGCTCCACTCAGCTCATCAAGCATATCATCTAACCTTGGAATGGGGAACCTATACTTAGCTGTGATGTTGTTGATTGCCATGTTGTCAGTGCACATCCTCCAGGTGCCATCCTTATTAGCCACCAACAGAGGAGGTACAGCACAAGGGCTTAGGGACTCCCTCACAAACCCCTTGCTCATGAGTTCCTCAATCTGCTTCTATAGCTCCTTGGTAGCAGCTGGATCACTTCTGTAAGCTGGTCTGTTTGGCAGCACAGAACCTGGGACTAGATCAATGTGATGTTCAATCCCCCTTAGGGGTGGTAGCCCATCTGGTAACTCTCTTGGAAAGACCTCCTTGTACCTCAAGATTAAAGGCTCAACTTCTACAGGTAACTTATGAAAGTCCTAGACCTCTAATTAGACTCCTCTAATTAGTTCATTAAATTACATTAACTTAATGATTTAGGATCTAGTTATCATGCATGCAAATATAAAAGCATAAAAGAAAAGATAAGACGAAAACATCCTTACATTGGGATTTTTTGGTTCAATATGGGCACAATAAGAACTCCTTCTTATTGTTCTTGAGCATGAAATTAAGTGGATGATCCTCCATAAAATAACCTCCAAAGTAGAAGGTCTTCTTCTTGTTGCACCCAAGACTAAACCCAAACTATCACTATAAATTTAGACTAGAAAAATATAGAGATAAGAAGAAACTAATATAACTTTTATTACTACTCTAGTAATAGGAATATTAGTTTTTGAGAGTTTAGTGAGAGGTTGTGTAGAGAGAAGATATGAAAGCAAGTGAATGAATTGGTGAAGAAAAATGAGCAACCAAAATGCTCTTTAAAGAGCATTTGGCCGGCACCTACCAAGCCCCAAAAGGGTGATTTTTTCTTCTTATTTAATTCACATGCAAATAGCTTGAGTGTGGGTTAGAAATTGATAATGATCATGTGTCATAACATATCATTATTAAATGGTGGAGTGTGGAATTGGTAGAGTAAAATCACTAATGATTTTCTCTACTCAAAACCGGTCCACTTGAGTCCATAATGGACCATTTTGATTTTTGATATTTGTCTCACAAATACTTATTAATCATATGCTTAATTATCTTGTATAATTAAATGTTAATTTAATCATGTAACAATTATATGAATCAAGTTATATACTTAACCTTTAAGTGATATTTTACCATTATATCAATATATAATGGGTCCCACAATATCTGGTTAATTTATTTTACAACTCCTTGTAAATGTAATTAACTAATTACCTCTACCTCAAAATATATGCACAACCTCAACTAATTTAATGATTAACGAATAATCACTAAATTAAAACTTATTTAATCGTATTAAAAATAAGACGTAAAATTTATTCAGTCAGTTATCGTATAATTGATTAATAAACTTAACTGGAATGAGTTCCTAACTCAATTTCCAATAAACAACTCTCGTAACTAAACGTACATATCAAATATATGTAATGCCCTAATTAAACTGTATCGTATACAAATAATTAGTATTCTATTTGGGTCTCGTCCTATAGGTGTGACCTAAAGGGATCAGTTGATCACCGCCGTCATACGACAATAACGTCAAACTCTACTCAGCCGAGCGTTACCGATTTACGTTAATCAACTGACGTGGAGTATCAAAATATACTAATCATGCCACGTATATTCCAAATGAGATTTATTATATAAATGTACTATTGTGGAGGACACTTACTCCAACAATCTCCCACTTGTCCGATACAAGTTGTGCATGTAGCAACACTATTGCGGAGGACTCCTACTCCAACAATATCTCCCACTCGTCTTGACAAGTTGTGTGCTACCGATTCTCTTGTCTCTTTTGTGTCACATCCTCTCACTCATTGCAAGGTGTCTTACAGATCGCGCTTGCAATTGAAAATTATAAATATAGTGGTTTTCTCGATCTGGGAGAGTAACTGTCTGACTGGAAAATCTACCAGAGATCTCTTCCGAGCGTGGCCACGCATTTCCAGTTACTACTCCTCGAGTGGCCCGAAAATGTTAATACCCAACGTGGGTGGACAATTTCTGTTGACCCATCTTACACTGTATGATGCAGATCACCATGACCCAGAAGATGTCCATCGGCCTCCTTTCACGGCACGACCTAGGACAAAAACCAAAGTCAATCGGAAACTACACCGACTCAGGTAAATGGTCGCCAGTCTAGAGAATCGACTCATAGGAATAAAATAGAAATCCCCGCCACGACCAGGCTTCAACAATTTTGATAAGGGACTCTATTATGGTCACTGCCAGACAGAGTGTCTCCACAGTCTGTCTATGTAAACGACCAGTCATCTCCATGACCCCATGGTGCTGAACCAACCATCGATCGACTTACAATCTAGTCACTTTGAGACGTCACCTCAAATGAGTGACTAGGGACAAAACACTAAGTTCATCCTGTTCACTTGAATTGAGTTCAACCTTTCTTTCAACCAATTCGGATGAACAAAGTATTAAAATTTAGTCAAACTAAACAAAGAAGTTTTTAATGAAACTCTAACAATGAATGCGATTATCAAATATTTGGAAAAATTGATACGCTATCAATAATTTCATATCTCATAATCTTTAGCAATTCAGGTACATATTTCAATCCCCATTGAAATGACATGACTATCATGTTCAGCCTGCAAAAAGCATGGCTAATGGATTAGCAATACTTGCATCTTTCTCATCGTTCTGATTGCTATTTCTCTTTGTCTACATAATCTCATATTACATAAAACTTTCTGAGTACGTGTCTAGGTTTGAATGTAGACTTAGGACTCTTGGCCTAAAGGTAGCTCCCACTTATTTTCCAGTATCATGGGATAGGATATACAACTATAGGAACTACTTCTTGTCCCTCCAATACTGTCGAATCCAAGCTACTTTCATATGCATCATCATATGATGCAATGTACTCTATTTCCGTTGTGAAATCCGCAATGATAAACTGCCTGGAACAATTCCAGCGGATACATGACATTTATATTTGAAAATGTCATTCCTACTTGGAACCTTTCCAATTGTCTTTTCTGCTTGGAACTCTTCCAACAGATAAATCTTCTATAACACAGCCAGTTCGTGATTTCAAATCACTATGATCAGTTTGGAAACTGAAGTCTGTGTAACCCCTTACACACAACTCACTGTAAACTCCAAACACATGGAACATATTTTTAGTCCTTCGCAAGCACTTAAGGATGTTCTTTATGGCTATCAAGTGACTATCACTTGGATTTGATTGCAAACGACTTGTCATGCTCAAAGCATGCGAAATGTCGGATTGAGTATACATCACAGCGTATATAATTGATCCCGCAACGGAAGCAAAAAGGAATCAATTATCATGTGTTCAACTTCCTTGAACTAGTCAAAGATCTTATCAATATAAGAATTTTGACTCAACACTAATATCCTTTTAGATTTATCTCCATAAATCCAGATATCTAAAAGATGTATTCTACTTCTCCAAAATCTTTCATCATCTAAAAATATGTCTCCACATATAAGACTAATGAAAACCATATAACTCCCACTAAACTTCATGTATTCAACATAATTCCTAGAGATGTCGAGAAATATTTTATGACATGATTGACACACTAATTCCAACTCTTTAATGCTTACTTAAGACATCCTCTTAAGCTTGCAAAATTAACTTAGGATAGTTAGGATCTACGAACCCACAGGTGAATATAAAATATACAACCTCTTCTAGAATCGTATTCAAGAAGGTGGTCCTTGAGCTCCAATTGACATCATACTATTATGATATGCTGTAATCGCTAAGTATATTCGAATGGATCGAAGAATTAAGGTTAGTGCAAAACTCTTTGCCTACCCATTTATCTTTGAAAACATTGTAATGTTTATCCATGCAAATTTCGATCTTAAAAATCAATTTACATTGGAGAGGTCGTACTTATTCAAGTAAAATTTACCAAGTCACATACCTGACCAACATGCATGGAGTCCATTACGAATCGCATGACTCTAAGCCATACCAAGAAGTTGGGATTAGAAACAGTCTTTTATAAGTCACAGATTAGAATTCATCACTATTAAGGAGTGATAAAATTCCACCTGACCTCTTAGGTTCCAAAGAAACAACTACTGAACAAGCAATGAGGAAACTTTTTCCGGACCATATGCTCAGTTTGTGGCTTTTGACACATTTTCTCCCACTCTGTCTTACTAAGAAATAATCGTATTTTTATTGAAAGACAACATCACGAGTCACAAACGCTTTGTTCTCGTGGTTAATGTAGGATTATTGAGCACTTGTTTTATTCGGATAACTTATAAATTAGGTACGCTACCTATCCATATCGTATATGAAATAAAATCCGACTGTTTTAAATGTGCTTTGATATGGTGGGAAAAGAAATAGCAGACAAAAATATTAAGATCCCAAGGTTAGTCAAATGGCTCAGTTTGACTTGACAAAACCATATCGTATAAGATTCTGTTTCTCTATGCAACAACACCTTATCTCATAATGTGTGTTAGAGAAGTCAACTTGTGAAACTATTTCACAATACTTTTGGTGAAAATCAAAGTCAATACTTAGATCTTTACAGTTACGATTTGGTCGTAAGTCCACTATCTAATATTCTTGGTGGTTAACTACTTCACATTGAAGCTCTTTGAACTTTTCAAAGATTTCTCTTGGCACCTCATTAAGTAGAATCAAACACATTATCTACTTAAGTCGTCGGTAAATAAAGTGAAGTAGTCATCACCATCTCTGGTTGTGCATGTTATTGGACCACACATATTCTTATGTAATATGGCCAATAACTCATTGGTTTGATTTCCTTTTCAATAAAAAAGGGCACGAATCATCTTGCCTTGAATACAAGATTCGCACACACACAATAAGATTCAAAATCAAATGTTTTAGGGATACTAGTCAATACTAGCCTTTTAATGTGCTACACAATCCAGAATTAAGATTAGATTAGGGTCACCAATTTTGAGCCTTTTACAATCTATATGACAAATAATCACTAGTTTAAGTCAAGAATATAATTACCTTTGATTGGTTTGGGATAACCATTGACCAAGTATAGGCATAAAAAGATACAACGCTTGTTCTGTTCACAAAAAGTGAAACACTTGTGTCGTACACTAAAGTAGATACTATATTCTTTATTTAGAGGTCATGTACATAACAACGTTTATTAAAGTACACCTCTAAATCCAAAACTAGATTGATCACATTATAACTTTTATATGTCTTTATAGAAATAAAACTACAATAGTTATATTTCCCTTGTACGTCGACATTTAATCATGGTTAGTCGTCGTACGAATTATTATAAGCATTGAATACATTGATGAAAACCATAATAGGTATCTAATACCCAAAAATTGCATTTAGCAAAATAAATGTCGATCATATAGATATTATGGGTGAAAATAGTACACCGAATTTCTAACTCTTTAGAAAACTTGGGGCAGATTCTTTTCTTGTGTCCTACACTGTAAAATAGAATCGTCAAAAGTTGGGTTCGACACCTTGCTTGGGTTTTGACTTTGCTATTCAAAATAGACTTGCCTTTTTCCCTCGCCTTGTGCCAACATCGTGCCAACCTACTCTTGAACCTCGGTTTATTCTTAACAATTAAGAATATAAACATCCCTCTTAGAGCTCCCACTCACTTTCATGAATCTCTACTTAGACAAGTATATTAGAATTATAATGAAGACTATTCTTCATTTCATTCACGGTTTTACCTTCAAAAGGATAAAACCTTCATGAAGTGTCTACGGTTTATGGTTATTCATGATTTCAAATAAATCGATTAACCTAGTCGTCTCAATTGATTTGGCCTCTTTTGAGGTAAGCCTCGATAAGGAGCATTATGACGACATACCAAAAATAAAAATATTTTCGTTGGAGCGAAAAGATTGATGTACCATTGTTATGAGAAGACGTCACTAAAAATCAAAACGTTTTTGACTAAGTGTGACTTATTCATTTACTCTTCATAAGAGACATTTGCAATGGTGAATATGAGGATCAAAAGATAAAATTCATTTTGTCTTTAGCTACGGTGGTTTAAACGGAGATTGCAATCAAAATGCTACCGTATAAAATAATGGAAACCCTTTCCACGATTGAACGGATTTACAAGTTCATAGAAGGATAAATATTTGTCATTGCGCGAATAAATATGAACGGAAAATAAACATTCATTGCTTATATATAATTTACTTGTAAAACAATTTTAAACAAGTCACTCATATAATGACCCCTCACGAAATTATATAAGTGATTCCAAGACCCATCTTTAGACAAAAATAGTCATCGTATGCTACCTTTATCTAAAAATGGTAAGTCAATACTTGACTAATTCTACCCTTAGAACTCTTGGTTGACGGATTTCAACTAAATCCATCTCCTAGTCCCAAGATAACGCTTATCTCGTTGAGTCCAATCCAATTTTGGCTTGTGATCGCATCACCCTACTTACCCGAGGTAAAAAGGGACCCACGAGCGTGGTAGCCCTAATGAACACGGGGTTCATAGGTGCTTCAATTGGTAAGGCTAAATCTCAATTTTTTAAGTTATGTGAGAGGTCTTGTCAATTTTGTTATTAATTCCCTATAAGCGAACTAAGTCGGTGAATTTTGAATAACTTTGAATTGACAATCGAGAAATAAAAATGCATGTTGGCGATTTTGGCATGTGCGGAAAACATAAAGCAAGCAAATAATAAATCCTAGTATGGCCACCTAGCTAATCTAATTAACTAGTAGATTACAAAATCGGAAACCAACTCCTTGGCCCCTTGCCTCTTCATGGCACCGTCTTTTGGAACACCGACTTCGGGAATCTCCGTTCTTTATAATAATAATTACAAAAAAATTACAAACGCGATACGAGATCGCAAATAAAATTACAACCAAATCGGTATTCCCTTACATTACGGGTAATACCGATTAAATAATCTAGGCCATATAGGTACAACTGCATTAAAAATTAAATAAATACATTCCATGCAAAAAGTAACAACATAAATAAAATGCGTAAAAATTCATGGCCAAAATCGCCCTGATACTTATCATGTTCATTCTAGCTCGGTTTTATGGATTTTATCGATTTTTAACCATTAAAAATCAATAATCAACACTTAAATCGTATTTAAGCTCAAACTAAATATATAAACTGATTTAGATCTCAAAATTAGTCCCCACTAACTTTGTTTGTATTTAATTAGTTCGAATTGATCGTATTTGCTAAATATAGAGGTTTAATCATAACATTTATGAAATAAACCCAAAATAAAATATAAAACTCATAAAAATTTGAAAAAAATAATTTTGTACATTTTGGAACATTTCCAGGAACTCCAAAAACCATAAAAATTTGCCCAAAAAATTTTGAATTAGTTTTATGAACAAATAACTTTATATTTAATGGTTTTATCAAATAAAAATCATTAGATATAGTAAAACAGTGAATCAAATTATGAAATTTCACAAAGGTGGTCAAAATCAGAATGTAAAATGTACCAAAAATTTTCATGACCATAAAAGAACGTTTCAGTTTTATGATCATAATAATCTCACTTTATTGAATTTTATCTCATAAAAATCAATAATCATGCAAAACTTAATTAAAAGTCACAAAATTTTACATACAGTATTTACAACATTCATGTGAGATCATATCAAAATTTAATGGCCATAATCAACATGAAACTATTTGTAGTTAACTTTTAACATAAAATATGCATATTAACATGATTTAAAGGCCATAAATAAAAATAAATAGCAAATTAATCCCTAAAATCACCAAATTTGACCACAACCATTTTGAGGTCAGTAGGTATTCATGCAAATCAAAAATTTCGTGCAAACCAATTTTTAACACAAATTTTCAATTTTACCCAAGTTATCGTATAACTCGATTTTAATGCTTAAAATCGATATGCATGTAACAATTGAGCTCTGATACCACATGAAAGTCCTAGACCTCTAATTAGACTCCCCTAATTAGTTCATTAAATTACATTAACTTAATGATTTAGGATCTAGTTATCATGCATGCAAATATAAAAGCATAAAAGAAAAGATAAGACGAAAACATCCTTACATGGGGTATTTTCGGTTCAATATGGGCACAATAAGAACTCCTTCTTATTGTTCTTGAGCATGAAATTAAGTGGATGATCCTCCATAAAATAATCTCCAAAGTAGAAGGTCTCCTTCTTGTTGCACCCAAGACTAAACCCAAACTATCACTATAAATTTAAACTAGAAAAATATAGAGATAAGAAGAAACTAATATAACTTTTATTACTACTCTAGTAATAGGAATATTAGTTTTAGAGAGTTTAGTGAGAGGTTGTGTAGAGAGAAGATATGAAAGCAAGTGAATGAATTGGTGAAGAAAAATGAGCAACCAAAATGCTCTTTAAAGAGCATTTGGCCGGCACCTACCAAGCCCCAAAAGGGTGATTTTTTCTTCTTATTTAATTCACATGCAAATAGCTTGAGTGTGGGGTAGAAATTGATAATGATCATGTGTCATAACATATCATTATTAAATGGTGGAGTGTGGAATTGGTAGAGTAAAATCACTAATGATTTTCTCTACTCAAAACCGGTCCACTTGAGTCCATAATGGACCATTTTGATTTTTGATATTTGTCTCACAAATACTTATTAATCATATGCTTAATTATCTTGTATAATTAAGTGTTAATTTAATCATGTAACAATTATATGAATCAAATTATATACTTAACTTTTAAGTGATATTTTACCATTATATCAATATATAATGGGTCCCACAATGTCTGGTTAATTTATTTTACAACTCCTTATAAATGTAATTAACTAATTACCTCTACCTCAACATATATGCACAACCTCAACTAATTTAATGATTAACGAATAATCACTAAATTAAAACTTATTTAATCGTATTAAAAATAAGACGTAAAATTTATTCAGTCAGTTATCGTATAATTGACTAATAAACTTAAGTGAAATGAGTTCCTAACTCAATTTCCAATAAACAACTCTCGTAACTAAACGTACATATCAAATATATGTAATGCCCTAATTAAACTGTATCGTATACAAATAATTAGTATTCTATTTGGGTCTCATCCTATAGGTGTGACTTAAAGGGATCAGTTGATCACCGCCATCATACGACAATAACGTCAAACTCTAGTCAGCCGAGCGTTACCGATTTACGTTAATCAACTGACGTGGAGTATCAAAATATACTAATCATGCCACGTATATTCCAAATGAGATTTATTATATAAATGCACTATTGTGGAGGACACTTACTCCAACAACTTGGAGTCTTCCCCTTCTGCAACCTCCTTAAACAGCAAGATGATTATGGGTTGTTCTTGTTTCATTTCCTTTATCATGGCTGCCTCAGATAAGAACAGTACTCCATTGATTTCCTCTGGCATATTAGGACTCCCATAACTCCTCTGGTTGGGTGGTAGGGGTGTCAAGGCGATCTTCCTTCCCTCATGTCTGAAACTATAAGTGTTATCCTTTCCCTGGTGAGTTGTGTTCCTGTCAAACTCCCAAGGTCTCCCTAGTAGCAGATGGCAAGCATCCATAGGAACCACATCACATAACACCTCATCCTTTTATATCTTCCCAATAGAGAATGGGACTAAGCACTGTCTATCAACCCTCACCTCAGCCCCCTTGTTGAGCCACCTCAGTTTGTAGGGGTGTGGATGTTCTTGAGTAACCAGGCTTAACTTATTTACTAGGGTGATGGAAGCCACATTAGTACAACTTCCCCCATCAATTATCAAGTTACAGACCCTCTCATGGATTGTGCATCTACTCCTGAATATCAAAGACCTCTGGTCATCCTTCAATGGGGTATGTTAGGAGTGCATGACCCTCCATAGGACTAAGTTGTGGCCTGTATCAGGATGAGCCATAACTAAGTCCTGCACTGGTTCTTTCTCAACTGTTACCTCCTCTAACACCATACTTTCATCAACCTCATACTCAACCAGACCCTCCCTCTCCCACTCTTCTACCTCCACAAGTGTCATGGTTCTCTAAGAAGGACAGTCCTTTCTAAAGTCGCCATAGCCCTGACACTGGAAACACCTAATCTTGTTCTCAGTTGGGGTGGGGTTAGGTTTGGAGTTCAAAACTCCCTTTCCCTTGTCTGTGGTTGACTGAGTGGTTGCCTTAGGGGCCTCCCCAATTCTAACACCACTATAAGGTCTGTACACAGGTTTGGCAGCAAGTTTAGACACAGCTGGTTTGGTTTTGCCCATTTTCTCAACCCTTAATGCTAGGTTGACAACATCATCATGGGACCATAAGGGTTGCATTCTGACCCTAGTAGCAATGCTCCTATCTAGACCCTCTAAGAATGTGGCAATTCTTTGTTCAGGTTTCTCATTGACCTCATACTGGAGAGTCAATTGTTCAAAGTCCCTTAGGTATGCTTCTAGAAGCCTCTCCTCTTGTTTCAGTTTAGATAGTTTGATGAACAGGTCTTGGGTGTAGTCTTTGGTTACAAACTTACTCGGCATTTTCTTTTTAAGTTTTGACCAAGACCTAAGGGGTTCTTTCCCTTCCTTAATCCTCTGGTGTTTCAAATTATCAAACCATAAGGATGCATACCCTTTCAGTCTTAACACAGCAACTTTAAATGACTTAACATCAGTGTAACCTTTGTATTCAAACACCTTTTCAACATCCCTAATCCATTCTAGTAGGTCATCAGGGTTTAAACTACCAGAAAATTCAGGAATTTCTACCTTAAGATGCTTGTCAGTGTGATCTGGAATCTCCTCATAAGTCCTGTTGCTTTCTCTTGAGTCTGATCCTTCTTCCTCCTGCAGGGACTGACCCCTTCCCATGCACATGTGGCCACGACCTCTGCCTCTGCCTCTAGAGGGTGGTCTTCCTCTTACTAGGTGTGGGATGTTCCCCATGACAGTGTTTAGAGCAGCCAGCACCACATTGACAATACCTGCTAACTGGTCCACCTTTCCTTCAATACATGCAAGCCTATCTTCACGCATTGGGATATTTTTTGTGTTTTTTGTTGTAGTTAGGGAAATAATGAAGTCACAACCAAAGCTCTGATAACCAAATTTGCAATGATATAGTAGGGGTATTGTAAGAATTTGTTTTAGGAGACTCTCAGAATGACTTAGACACAAGAATATGAATGCTACCCAATTTCCACAGCTCAACACAGGAAAATGGACTACAAACTGGACTGACCAAGCTCATTCACCACAGCCTAGCACAGGTGAACAGACTTGAATCAAACAACAAGACACAACCCACAGTCTGAGCACATGGAGGTTTGAACTTGCCCACAGACTTTGATCAATACCCACAGCCTAGCACAGGGTATCACCAGGCCTGACTCTCAACTGCAGCAATGCACAAGTTGAAAAGATTTTAGAAATGAGAAGAATTCTCAGGATTTTCATTCAATAATTAACTGCCTTTTACAAAAGAGCAAGAGTCCTTTATATAGACCTCATGCTTGTCTAATACAACCCTAGAATCTCATCTAAGGGCCAGGATTAACTATTGAAATACAACAAACTACTGGCTAACAAATACAGACTGGAATACAAAAGAAAATGCTAAAACAGACAAAAGTTGCAGACATTGACAGTGATGTGCTTCAATTGGTTTGTTTGTTGAGCTTCTGGCTTTGGAGCTTGTGGACGAGCTTCATTAATGCTCCTTGACCTTCTTCTGCACTATTTCTAAGAGCAGGAAAGACAATTGAAGACTTTTGGAGATGGTCTTTCAGTGTCTAGCTAGAAATGGTCAAGTTGCTTTATGCTTTATGCTTTTCTGGTATACTGGTTTTGTTTTGGATTTTTGGGATGGTGAGGGTGTGAATTGGACCTGGCTCCCTAGGACGTTTTTGGACTTAGATGGGTAAGGTTTTAGCTAGCCATGGTGGCAACTGGTGGTTCAAGGTGTGTTGGGAGTTGTGCCTTCCCCAAGTGACTCCTACTGGATAGGCTTGTAGGGTTTTGTCTAGGTGTTGGTGGGTCTGTCTTTGGCTGGTTGTGGTCGTGTCCTGGCTCGTGTCTTGGCTATCATTGTTCTGCTGGATGACTCCCCCTTGGCTACCAATGATGACTTCCCCTTGGCTACCCATGCCCTGCCCCCTGGCTGACCCCTGAGTATCAACATTGACCCCCCCCCCCTCCCTTTGGCTATCAGTGGCTAGCATTTGGTTACCCTTGGTCTTCCCTCTATCCCCATTGTTGAACACTGCCATTCCTTGTCCCTCAGCTCCTGCTGCAATCTCCCCTGGTTGAATTGGGCTTGTCCTCAAGCCTGTAGCCTCCTCATCCTCAGAATCCACATAGTATGGACTGAGATCCCCCAAATTGAAAGTGCCATGAACCTGATAGTCTCTAGGTAGATCAACCTTATAAGCATTTGGACCAATCCTTTCTATGATTTCAAATGGACCATCAGCTCTAGGCATGAGCTGGTTCTTCCTCCTAGCTGGGAACCTTTCCTTCTTCAAGTGAACTCACACCAGATCCCCTAGCATGAACTCCTTCCTTGTCCTAGGAGTCTTGGACTGTTTCTTTTACCTTTCATTTGCCTTCTCTATCTGTCTCCTGACTGCCTCATATAGATTCACCATCTGTTCAGCCCTCTTATTGGCATCAAAGTTTATCTCCTCCCTTGGTATGTTAGCTAGTTCTAGGGGCATGAGTGGATTAACCCCATAGACAACTTCAAATGGGTTATGACCTGTTGCAGATGGTGGTGCCCTGTTGAAGGCAAACTTAGCATGAGCTAGCTTCAGGTCCCAATCCTTCAGGGACTTGCTAACCAGGCACCTTAGGATCCTCCTTAGTGTCTTGTTTGTGGCCTCATTTTGGCCATCAGTCTGAGGGTGGTGGGAAGTACTGAAGAGCAGCTTTGTCTTCAAGAGTTTCCACAGGGTCTTCCAAAAGTAACTCATGAATTTGGTGTCCATGTCTGAGACTATGGCCTTTGGAATCCAATGCAGCCTCAAAATCTCCTTCAAGTAGAGCTCAGCAACACTTGCAGCATCCTCAGTCTTCTTGCATGCCACAAAGTGAGCCATCTTGCTAAACCTGTCAACAACAACCATCACAGAATCCTTACCTCTCTGGGTCCTTGGCAGTGCAACAATGAAATCCATGCTCACATCCTCCCAAGGTTTGCTTGGTACATGTTGTACTATGTATGGTCCAGCTTGGAAAGAACTTTTGGCTTGCTGGCATACTGAGCACCTTCTGAGGACAATCTGAACATCACCTATCAATCTTTGGCCAATAGAACTGATCCTGCAATATGTCAAGTGTCTTTTGAACCCCAAAATGTCCCCCTAGGCCTCCTGAGTGTACCTCCTTAATGACTAGATACTTGTAAGATCCCTTAGGAATGCATAGCTTGTTCCCTTGGAACAGGAACTCCTCTTGCAACATGTATTTGCTCCCCTGAGCCCTTCCTTTCTCAGCTTGTGTGATCCATTCTTCAGCAAAATCAGGGTCCTCTTTATACAACTCTTTTAGGAACTCAAACCCCAATACTTTCTGCTCCATGACTGATAATAGAGAGTGCCTCCTTGACAAGGGCATCTGCCACAACATTTTGCTTCCCTTCTTTATATTTGCTAGAGAATGTGAAGGATTGTAGAAACTCCACCCACTTGGCATGCCTGTGATTTAGCTTGTGTTGGGCACTAATGTACTTCAATGCCTCATGATCTGAATGTAGGAGAAAGGGCTTTGGCTTCAAGTAGTGTCCCCAATGCATGAGTGCCCTGATGATAGCATAGAACTCCTTGTCATAAGTAGAGTACTTGAGCTTTGCCCCATTCAGTTTCTCACTGAAATAAGCAGCTTGTTTCTGACCCTGGATCAATACTGGCCCAATGCCAACCCCACTAGCATCACACTCCACTTCAAACAGCTGATGAAAATCAGGTAGATTAAGGATTGGAGTCTCACACAAGGATATGAATGCTACCCAATTTCCACAGCTCAACACAGGAAAATGGACTACAAACTGGACTGACCAAGCTCATTCACCACAGCCTAGCACAGGTGAACAGACTTGAATCAAACAACAAGACAAACAACCCACAGTCTGAGCACAGGGAGGTTTGAACTTGCCCACAGACTTTGATTAATACCCACAGCCTAGCACAGGGTATCACCAAGCCTGACTCTCAACTGCAGCAATGCACAAGTTGAAAAAATTTTAGAAATGAGAAGAATTCTCAGGTTTTTCATTCAATAATTAACTGCCTTTTACAAAAGAGCAAGGGTCCTTTATATAGGCCTCGTGCTTGTCTAATACAACCCTAGAATCTCATCTAAGGGCCAGGATTAACTAGTGAAATACAACAAACTGTTGGCTAACTTATACAGACAGGAACACAAAAGAAAATGCTAAAACAGACAAAAGTTGCAGACATTGACAGTGATGTGCTTCAGCTGGTTTGTTTGTTGAGCTTCTGGCTTTGGAGCTTGAGGACGAGCTTCATTAATACTCCTTAACCTTCTTCTGCATTGTTTCTAAGAGTAGGAAAGACAATTGAAGACTTTTGGAGATGGTCTTTCAGTGTCTAGCTAGAAATGGTCAAGTTGCTTTATGCTTTATGCTTTTCTGGTAGACTGGTTTTGTTTTGGATTTTTGGGTTGGTTAGGGTGTGAATTGAACCTGGCTTTCTAGGACCTTTTTGGACTTAGATGGGTAAGGTTTTAGCTGGCCATGGTGGCAACTGGTGGTTCAAGGTGTGTTGGGAGTTGTGCCTTCCCCAAGTGACTCCTACTGGATAGGCTTATAGGGTTTTGTCTAGGTGTTGGTGGGTCTGTCTTTGGCTGGTTGTGGTCGTGTCCTGGCTCGTGTCTTGGCTATTATTGTTCTGCTGGATGACTCCCCCTTGGCTACCCATGATGACTTCCCCTTGGCTGACCCCTGAGTATCAACATAGACTCCCCCCCCCCCCCCCCCCCCCCCCCCCCCCCC
The DNA here is from genome assembly GCA_022085475.1 of Heliosperma pusillum. Taxonomy (NCBI): domain Eukaryota; kingdom Viridiplantae; phylum Streptophyta; class Magnoliopsida; order Caryophyllales; family Caryophyllaceae; genus Heliosperma; species Heliosperma pusillum. The sequence continues at coordinate 27,077 of JAIUZE010015479.1, forward strand.
CCCCCCCCCCCCCCCCCCCCCCCACCCCCC
>JAIUZE010015479.1:27126-49846 GCA_022085475.1 Heliosperma pusillum
ATTACGAGCGTCGGGAATAGTTAAATGACGTTCGATTAAAAAACCGTGTAAAAGTTATTCTTTTAAATTCCGAATAACATTCAAATAATTATATTAAATTATGATAAATCCTAATAAATCTTAATAAAAATAAATCAAAATTATAATTTTTTTAAATAAAATTTCGGTCTTCAAAATCGTAAGACGAGTCGGGAAAAGTCAACGAAAGTCAAAGTCGACTTAAAAGTCGAGAAAAGTCAAAGATGACTTAAAAGTCAAGAAAAGTTTATGACGACTTAAAAGTCAAGAAAAGTCAATGACGACTTTGAAAAAGTCAAGAAAAAGTCAAAGACGACTTAAAAGTCAAGAAAAGTCAAAGATGACTAAAAACGGTCTTTTCATGGAATCCCTCAAAAATTCCAAATACGAACGCGGAATTTCAAAATACGACTCCGAACAAAAATTCCTATTTTAAAAACTTAAGTTCTACTGAAAAAGTGTTAGTAAATATTTTTACTAGAAAAATCGGGTACTTTTCGGGTTGTTACCAAGTAAAGTGCAATGTGTTTTGCCTAAATGAAGAGGCAGAGGCAGACTAGTTTGGTTAGATTAAACACATGTTATTTCCTAACGCCATCAGTCAACTAACAGATGTTGACTTATTTTTTAAAACGGAAATAGTCATTTGGTACCATACGACATGTACCCTAAATGATAGGTACCTTTCGACAAAAAAATCCTATTTATTTACATAGATTGGTTTCGTGTATTTAAAAAAAAACCAAAAAGACCATTTTAGGATGGAAGCATTACTTACAATCGTACAAATTTACATACATTGTTTGGTACATAGTTACATTCAGAATTTTATATATGAGTAGACTCCCTACCCTCCCAAAAAAAGGTAAAATCAAGCTAGCTTGGGATCATGACTGCTGCAGAAGTAGAAGTGTAAAGGAAATAGCCTGTACAGTAAGAAAAATTAAAATAGATACAAGATAAGATGATACAGAACTTCTAATCGAATGGATCAATTCTGGGGTCGTGTTCGCTTGCCATAGCCATCCCCGTACAAAGACAAGTAGGGCACATGACCTACAAAACAGCTTCAAGTTATATCTCAAATTCATAATCACAAAGAACCTTACAGGCAAACAATACAATTTAGTACAAAAATAGTCTTTTTTCTCTTTTGATGGCAACATACATAGTTCACAATATTATAGAAAAGCTGAGACCGCAGACATTAGTTCTTCAAACCATGACAGTGGGTCCCTCATACATCTATCACTATATCAGAACATCCCAGCACGGAAAACCAAACTTTCATAAGCTAATCATCATTGGTGATCCTTTTCTTCAGTATGCGAAACCCATATCACTGACTAGAGGAATAACGCTACTATGGTAGTTTCATTCGGAAACAAGTCTAACAACAACTCTCTCCTACAGAAACAAAAGGCGAGGAACTGTAGTAGCATTCTGCCTGTAGAAGGTGAATTTGACTAATCTTAACATCTAGTCTAAAGGAAGATGGGTCTCGTAGTGCAGATATATTGCTCCCCCAAAGGCTCCAAGGCCCAACCCACTTAAACTGTCCCCTCTTGGTTTTAATGGTCAAATGATGATACTCTCCCAGTATACACTAACTACAGCTTTTTGAAAATGATAATATGGAAGTAATTGTTTGCATAAATCAACATGACGAATTATACATTATATCTCTACATATATTTGGAGAACTTAATGGTGAAAGCTGACCTAAAATGAGAATATAATATTTCGAGTGGAGGCAACAATAAATTCTATTCCACCGTTCAGGACTGGCAAACAAAGTAACTACAATTAACAGCCCAGAAGCATTCAGAGAAGTCGAGAGCTAACCTTTCCAGATCCTGAACAATTTGAACACCTCGTAGTCTTGGGTGGTGAAAGTGGTTGATCAGAACCAATAACTGTCGAGACAGGTTCAACAAGAACCAAATAACCTGTACTGGAACAACGAGCACATGCTAGATAACCTACAAAAAACAATCCAAAAAAAAGTTTCAACAGAGATACAATGACATGTCACTATCTCAGGCACAAGTTCAACAGATAAAATGTATCCTCAACCGTCAAACGTTCTTGTTAATGAATAAGATCTTTTTCTTGACATTTATGATAAACATTACAAGAAGGCCTTCACTCTTTAGTAACTGCCACAAAAGCTACTATGGATAATCAAGATATAGATGGTTTTCCTCAGAATATAATAGATAGCTCTCCCTGGAGTGGCAATCCCTTGTTATATACTCCCTTCGTCACAGTGGATGGTTTACGTTTGTTAGATATTTTTAAAGGAAACTTAAGAGTTTACCAATGAGATGGCTCATAAGAAAACACGTTAAACCATATAATGGAAACAAGAAAGTAGTGATACTGTAAGTTTGAACCGTTCATAGAGCATAAAACAGCAGATGGATAACGGCAAAGGATAATCAGAATCTCCCCTCTTATGCCATGAATAGGAATGCAAGCAGAAAGCTAGTTGAGACCCGGGAAGAATACTGTCATCTCAAATATGGAGATGAATTTGATGACATTGTTTATAAGTACACAATGCTAGGTACAATCTCGAATATCTATTCCTTGATCGTTGTCAGAACATACGAAGTTGAACGGGGATAAGTACTTCTGAAGTTATCCAAGTTTATCAAATAGACAAGAAATAGTACATGCAATACATGTTTTTGAAAACTCACTCATCCTTAGGTGCAAGCTCGCTACGAAAAATCAGCGATTGTAGTTCTAAAAAATATAAATGGGAGTTTAGAATGTGAAAGGAAAACAAAAAACAAAATCAAACCAGTTCCAAGGCAGTATTTGCATCTTTTATGCTCCTGTTGTTTAACGTTGTTTATCTCAACCACCATCAGCGCCGAGATCACTCCAACAGCTCCGCCCGAGAAGGAAGCAACAATTGGGTCAACCTGACTGTAGTTTGCAAGACAATATCAATAAATATCAGCTTACAAATAAGACAATAGAAATCATTAGTGTAAAATACCTTTGGTACAGTGCAAAGTTGCAGGTCAAGGGTATGTAATAATAACTATAAATTGGGTATACTGAGGAATTGTCCCAAAATTGTCTGCGTGAATAAAGGGCTCTCTACTGAAGGAATTATGTAAAATTGAAGGATCAGGTAAATGGGCTATTTTTCTTTGCAAGAAACATAAACTTGCTTCGCAGACGAATGATACAGAGAAAAAAGGAGCAAGTATGTAAAAGGCTTTCCATTTTCTACTCCAATCATTAGAACTCTTGGTCGCCCAAAAGACAATTAAATGTATAATACCTAAGTTCTAACTTGGAATCAAGTCGTATGGCCTGGTACACAAAAGTACAGTAAATATTTCCCATGTTGGTACATGCAAATTTAGAAGACGGCATTATAAAAACAACTATATTACAAGGGATATGTAATGTGTACGCAGTCGCTTTTATCACAAGAAATGCCTAATGTCTAAGAAGCCAACTATGTACTAGGAACCGTTTTCGAACCAAAGACACTTAAAGATGTACACTTTTTAGAGAAGGAAAGGTGGCACGTATACCTCAACTGCATAGGCAAATGCATGCTTTGGATGAAATCAGCATATGAGGTACCCCCCAGACCTAGCTTAAGCTCCAACTGTAAGAAGATTGTGATTTGACTTATGCGACAATAAGAATAAAGTGTTATTATGCATGCAGTCATAAGAATAAAATGTTATCTTTAGCATGATTATATCTAATCATATGGATGGATCCAATGCAAATCCTAATAATGACATAGTTAGCATTTTATCTAATCATACGGATGGATCCAATGTAAAACCCAATAATGACATAACAAAATGATTTGGGTTTGGCTAACATGAATCATCAATCGAAACCGCTTGGCAATGTTGTTAGAATCGAGATTCCACTTTGAATCAATAGAATGCTTTTGAACCGAAGCAGTAAAACCAGAGTTTGGTTTTTCAAATTTGATTGTAGAGTAGAATCTGTAAGCCAAAAAACTTATCATGGAATTTTGATTTCCAAAAATCCCGAAACGCGTCATAAGAGAGCAATTACGCCCGCCAACTCGAATACTTGAACTGGACATAAAAGTTACAAACAATGGTGAATTGTTGGAGGAGAAAAAAATGAGAACAGCGGGGAAGAAAAAAAGCTTATTAAGAGAATGAATAAAGGAGGGGAGCCGGAGGCCTAGAGCATTGGAGGGAAGTGTAAATGTTGGAGTGGAGGAGGAAAAGAGTAAGAAAACGTTGTATCCTATGCCCCCAACGATCAATAAACATATTGTTGACTTTTTTGGCTGGAAAAGGAAGTGTTTCACATAAAAACAGCTTTTTACGGGGTGAGTTTGCAAGAAAAAAAATTAGGGGAGTTTCTTATAAGTCGGCCCGTTTATAGATTAATGTCTCACAATTGATCCATTTAGTATAGAATGAGATAAGGAATGAGAAGGACCATCATGTGAGCTGGGCAGTGTCTGAAACTGTAAGGGGAGTGAGAAGGGCCATTTAAAAAGATTAGATTCATACAATGTCAATGAACATGCTTTTACTGGGAAGATGAATAAGATTCCCCGTGGCCCCATTGGAAGCTGAGGCCTCAAAGCACCACATTATCAAAAACAAAAAAAAACAAAGTATTTACTTTACGACATTGAATTGATCCAATGGTCCTTCCAACCAAAGGCACCCTGATATAGCTGAAGTATTACACTATTATAGTATTATACTATCATCATCGGGGTCATCCCTCACCAAATTATCTTTAAGAACTCCAAAAATATATTCGGACGGGCCGTATGGTCCTTTATCTTCCTTACCTATAGCTCCCCCAACAACACAAAAATGATTCCGAAGGCATCATTCTAAAGCAGCCTACTATATACTTGATTATAATTGTCATATGCCTGTTTATTGCCAAAACTTTGAATCACTGTATCGAACAAGTGTATCATATCTTGAACATACAAGGACAGCTTACTTAAATACTCAGATATGAATCAGAGGGGCCAATGGAAATCTTCTGTAAAATGGGATATGGACGCCATCCAAATTTAAAACAAGAGTTCAGAACTAAAACGACAAGATAAGTTAGAAAAGGCAAAATCTGGAAAGATAAATTACATAGGCATTTTGTGGTAGTAATATTAGACATAGCAAAAATGCAAAATGATATTCGTATCATATATTGGCCTTTGCAGTCTTGTTTCGAGAAAAAGATGTTATTGGAGGGAACGTTATTGTTTCGATGGCCTGGTTCAAATCTGTCCATGTGAGTCCCTTCATACAAAGTGGAAGGATAGGAAAGAGAGGAAATAAAATCAATGGAAGAAAAATGTGTGATCAGCCCTTGCGCACCGATTTGGGTTTGTCGCTCCCTAGCCTTCTCTACCCATCCAGATACAACTGCTTGATGTCTGATCGAGTCAGTATTCCATACAGGTATAACTCTCAATACACATACGGAGTTGACATTGGAATGGCAGTGGTTCACAAATTTTTGGTAACATAGACCAATAGATGACACCAATTATAGAAGCGCCATCAGGAAAGAGAAAGAGAAAGGTCTAAGAAAGCCAATGAAAATATTATGGAAAACTATATACTCGGTAACATTTTGAACACTAACTTCTACAATAATTCCTTACATGGGGCCATTAGCCTGTTAAAGCTCTGGGCACGATGTACTGTTACATGATTTCCACAACAACTCGAGGACGTAAAAATACGAGGAATTGTTTACCATAACATCTACTACCTCCATTTCATGGTGTTCTTTCCATTTTTCAAAATACATGAGAGCTCTTTAAAAATGGGAAGAAAGTGAAGAAATGAAGTAACTAAGAAGTTTTCTGGTCCCCAACACTTCCAAAAATTATTCAAGAGACTGGGGGTCCTTCCCTTAGGAGTAGCACAGGTCATAGGCTATTCAAAGTTTGAGCGATGTCAAGTTTCTCCTCATAAATTCATCAAACTATATATGAAAGATTTTACTAAAAGGGGAATGGAGAGGACATCTATAGATATTAAAATTAACAGATTTGTGTACAAAACATACCGTAGGTGCTAGAAGGCCTCCAAAGATCATAACTCCAGCAATTAGAGAGAAACAAGTAGCATAGTATTGCTTAAGATTCGCGGAGTTCTGCAAGCAATGGAGTGATAATAAGTAGCTGCTAGATGTCATGGAAGATTAAAATAGAAATGTTTGTGCATGCTATAATTATACCACCCAAGAAAAATAAAGAGAAGCGAATAATATTACAAAAAAGGAACAAAAAATATAGCAGAAATAACCCATTTGACAGTTGAAATAGGACGCCAGCAATGAAAGCTCACCAGCGGAGGCAAAAACGGGATGAATGATGGGAAGCTAGGCAAGTCATTTTCTTGTTCGTCCTTTAATATACCTAATTCAGCACTCTTGATCCTCTGTTGTATCCTCAACCTACGAACCTGTGAGACAAAATTAAACCACCATGATTTCATCAGAAGAAATTATATCGTATTTAAGTAGAAGAAATTGGGTTTCTAACAGCACAGTCAGTCAACAAGAGTTCCTGAATAAGAGATGTATCTCTTGGGACAAGTAACACATCAATGTACAGGAGGACAATAACAACATCAACTCAAGCCAGCAAATATTTAGCCTTATAGAATAACCATATCCAAGTGAAAGGTGAATGACAAATGCCGAATTAGAGTGGCTTTAACAAAAGATCAGTTGGTAATCAATCTAGTCATGCAAAAATACCAATCTCTTATTCTCTGCAAACAGGTTGAGAACGAAGTATCGTACTAGCAAGTAGCAATAAATTAAAAACACCAAAATCTTTTCAAACGCACCTCTTCCATGTGTAGGAAAATTTTGTTTCGCCGGCTTCGAATATTGTCTTGAATCTCCAGCAATTCCATTTTTTCAAAGTCCTGCACTGTCTCAGGCCCTTCTATAATACAAAAACTGCAAAGAGCATGGAGATAAAAAATAAACTTCTCATAATATCACAGATAGCTATAGAAAGCAGCTCAGTAGCGCAAATATGGTGTAATTGTGTTAACAATGTAAACCATCCAGTCACTTCAAATATCTTAACGAACTTTCACATACAGCGTGGCCACTGGATCAAATTAACATGTTCATCTGAGAAAGTACGAAAGCTACGTCTACCTAGTTGGTTCCCTATGGCATCAGTACATCACCGGCTTCATCTTCATATTCTTTCTCAGAAATGTGCATCTGCCTTCATCTTCTTCCTCAAACCGAGAAACAAAAAATGCATGTTCTTATCTACATAAAGGTTTTGGATTGAAGCCTTCAGTATGAGCTTCCTTAGCTTCTCAGTTCTTCACACACTACACTAACCCTACTTACAAGTTACAAATCAATATCTTTTTTCCGTACAATAAAAGGTTCAGTGAATGTGAAGCTTTAGAGGATAAGTTACCTCCGAGCATCATAAAGGTTTCACTATAATGAATGTGAAGCTTTAGAGGATAAGTTACCTCCAATAAATTACAAAAAAAAAAATTCTTTTTTTTTGGGTAGGTAGGTAGTTAGCATCCCCTTAAAGCTACCAGCTACATTAGCCCCCAAAGCAACGTTAACATACAACCCTCCCCCAAAAATAATCCCAACATCGACTGCGTTCTGTAGAACTCCTGGCAGTCATGGGTCTCTTTTAACTCAAATACAACAAAATACACCTAAAAACAACATATTTCCAGAGCGGTTTGCATCTACAATAGATAAAATACCAACTACTACTACTACTACTACTACTGCTACTACTACTACTACTACTACTACAACATTATCATCATTATGCTAGTGCCTCATGAGCTCTCGCATATTGCGGGGTAAGCAGGAATCCAATATACGCAAATTTGTCCCTGTGTTAGAAACAAAGAAATCTAGAAAATCCAAAATGAAAATTACGAGGATTGCATCAAAAGACTACCATTTCACAATAAAAAGAGGCATAGCTACTGTAGTGAGTCATTTTGCCCTATTCCATCATATTTCAAAACCAACTAGGTACTGACAAATTTCATCTATACTGACAAATTTCATTTACACGAAATCACCACAAAACTGAAACATGCGCACTGCTCTTCTTATATTCCAACTATTCTATAGCATACTCAAACTGACAATGAAGAAAACAACGTGATCTACATTCGTACATTATCCAGCACAACACAAACACAGGGATTACATTCAGTACTCATGAATACTACTCGTGCTATTCTACAACACAATGGTCCAAAGAAGCCCATGGACGTTAAGAAGAGTCCTTAATTGCCAAACATCATTCATGATCAAATTCAATGGAAGAGTTGTTCTCATAAGGGAGAGCGAGTACGGAGGGCTTACAAGTTACAACTAAATGTGCTAGTAGTATCTGCTCACTTACGAAGAAAACTCAGTATAGACAGATTGAGAATCATCATCTGGCAAATCCCTATTTTTTTATATTTAAGATCACATGACCTTCTGATTATGCGTTGGTGAACTAATATTTTCCTTTCAGTAAATTTAAGCAAGTGAAAAAGCTTTCTATCAGAATAAACTCCTGACCCAAGCCCGTGTTTATAAGTGGGGTGTGAGTGCACCCGAGGCTATGTTTATCAGTGGGGTGTGAGTGCAGATGATGAATGTTTATTATGTAATGAGGAAACTGAAGACACACATCATCTATTTTTCAAGTGTGCAGTTAGCAATGTTTTATGGGACACAATTGGCCAGTGCATCGGGTTATAACCTCACTGTCATGAGTTGCAAGGCATTAGAGGAAGGGTTAGTACACTGAGATGTTCAAAGCTCAGGAGACGATTCCTGTGGACTGGGGTGCATCCAATAATTTACTATATATGGCAACTACGGAATGTTACAATCTGGGAGAAGTTCATGATTCATACTAATGTAGTGATTTGTCAAATAAAGCATGCTGTGAGAACTAAATTGCCTATAGTAAATCACATAAGTAAAACCAAGATAGATTATGGTTGGCAAATGTACTTGGGCTAGTGCATAGTTGTTGAGGTTATTGATGATGGAAGTTGGCTATTATAGTACTATATAGCCAGTAATTATTCTGTCTAGTTTGTACAAGAATGATTTTGGTGAAAATCAACACAATTACCTTTTATTAAAAAAAACAATAAAAAAAATAAGCAAGCAAGTAGGATGAATTGCAATGTAATGCTCTTTGACTGTATCATTAGCATAAAATCCGTCCAGAACTATCATTCACTCATTCATAGTTAGCCTTATTCATTACTACCTCCATCCCATTTATATTATTCCATTTTGACTTTGATGATCAACTTCAACCATTTATCCTTTTCAAAAACAAAACAAAAAAGAAAGAAAACCTTCCAATCATTAATCCTCTACAAATATATGTAATGGTAGAGTGTAAATTTTGCTCTGTGAGAATTATCACAACAACTATTATCATACTTTATTCTCACAGAAGTTGTAGTAATTGTGAATGATGGCTCTCTGTGATATTTACAACCTTATTCAAACTATACAAGAACGTGGCCTTCAGGACCAAAGAAATACATACAACATACCCTCCAATGTCAAACTTCCTGAATCTTGGATCTCTTCAGCTGTGAATTCCAAAATAATATGAGCCTACACATCTTCTCGGAATTGAACTTACAGATATGAGATTATATGTTTTAAGAATAGTGATGAAATTATGATGCAAGGTTAGACTTGCTCTCTTACATGGAATCCTCTAATAGCCTATTCATCATCTCTATCAGACATTAACCGCATGATCAACGAAAAAATGATTAAGGTTGCCAGCAACAGTTTTAATAAGCAATATAGTATATTGATTTAAGGATGCCAATGAGTGTTACATATGCTTAAAATAACACCAAAAGGGTGCAACCATATAGAAAAGGAGAGCAAGAAGCTTACACTCCTAAGCTCTCATAGAGTGATCTTGGACTGAAATTATAGAGAAAATAGACAAAACACAAGAAAGAAAGCTTTGAACTGAACACACTAGCTAAGTTTGATTTCTGGACTGAATGCAGAGGTTAGGACAGATAGAACCTTAACCAAAGCACACAGCCAATGGTTGAGGGTTGAGACTTGACTCCAGCACACAGCAAAGAGCCTAGACTCTCTTCCCAGCACACAGTAAAGGAAGGATACTCCAGCACACAGCCAAGAGTTCAAACAGAAACAATGTTTCAGTTCTTAAAGTTTTACTCAAATCTGATTTGCATTTCATTAGGTAAAGGCCTTATATAGGCAGCAAGGATACATCTCAGACGTTAGGATACATCTAGGGCCACAAAGGCTTACAACATGAAACAAAATAACAGCTACAAACTTGCAGAATACTGACATAAAGTAGATAAAGCAGAAAAGCAGTTTCTAAAGGGACAATCTTTCTTAATTGTTTTGATCAGGTATGTCTTGGATGAAGAGTGGACTTTCAAGCTTGGGTTTGTGAGCCAAACTGAAGTAGGATGGATCCCAAAGATGTGCTGAAGGTCCCTCACGCATTGCTTGTTCAAAAGGGGAAGGTTGACAGTGACATATTAACTACTGCACAAAAGGGTTGAAATCTGACTGTTGAACTTGGTCCCTAGACTAACTTTTTATGTGGACGTTTTCTCAAGAAGAAATCTTGGACAAAAATGTAGAGGACCCTCCCTAGGACCAAGTTTGAGCACTGGTTGGATGTGTCTAGGTGTAGAAGCTCACCATGGACCCTGCCCAAGGTGACTGAGGCTGAACTGTACTTTGGCTGTAGGGTGGGTTGTTTTTGTTGGGAGTGTATTCAAGGGTGTTGGGATTGTAGAGTAGGTTATCATAGCTAGTAATGTAGGTTTTTAGGCTGCTGGTTGAGTTGTTTTGTGGACTCCTTGACTTTGCTAGACTCTGTCCTCTTGAGCTGGTTAGTGTGACTTGTGTTTGATCTTGAACTCCTGTTGCAACCTCCTCTTCTTGAAAAGGATTTGTCCTCAAATCTTCCTCATCTTCTGACTCTCCATGATAAGGGCTTAAGTCCCCTACATTGAATGTTCCATGTACTCCATATTGACCTGGTAGATCCACCTTATAAGCATTGGGTCCTATCTTCTCAAGGATTTCAAAGGGGCCATCTGCTCTGGGCATTAGTTTGTTCTTCCTTTTGTCTGGGAATCTTTCCTTCCTCAGATGCAACCATACCATGTCTCCTGCCTTGAATTCTTTGGCCTTCTTTGGACCCTTGGCCCTTGACTTGTACATCTCATTGGTCTTCTCTATTTGTTGCTTGACCTGGTTGTGGATTTTCATCATCTGCTGTACTCTTTCTTTGGCATCATAACTGACTACTTTCTTGAGTATTGGAGCTAAGTCTGTAGGCATGAGAGGGTTAGTACCATAGACAGTTCAAAAGAACTTTTACCTGTGCTGCTTGATGGAGCTCTGTTGAATGCAAATTCAGCCTGTGCTAGTTTCAGATCTCAATCCTTGAGAGACTTGGCAATGATGCACCTCAAGATCCTGCCCAATGTCTTGTTGGTGACTTCTGTTTGTCCATCAGTCTGAGGGTGGTGGGAAGTACTAAAAAGGAGTTTTGTTTTCAACAGCTTCCAGAGTGTCTTCCAGAAGTGACTCATAAACTTGGTGTCCCTGTCTGACACAATGCTTCTTGGAACCCCATGTAGCCTCACTATCCCTTGAAATATAGTTCAGCTACTCCTATTGCATCTTCTGTCTTTTTGCAAGCAACAAAATGGGCCATTTTGCTGAACCTGTCAACAACCACCATCACTGCATCCTTTCCTCTTTGTGTCCTAGGTAATGCTACTATGAAATCCATGATGATGTCTTCCCAGGGTTTGTTTGGCACAGGTAGTGGTGTGTAGGGGCCTGCTTGGAAGTGAGCCTTTGCTAACTGACATGGTTTGCATCTTTTAATGGTGTTCTGCACATCCCCTAGCATTTTAGGCCAATAGAACTGATCTTGTAAAATCTCATAGGTTTTCTGTACCCCAAAGTGGCCAGCAAGTCCATTACAATGAACTTCCTTGACTAGCAGACCCCTGTAGGGTCCTTTGGGTATGCACAACTTGTTCCCTTGGAAGAGGAAGCCATCATGTGTTAAGTATCTGCTCCCCTTCTTGAGCTGTCCCTCTGAGTACACCTCCCACTCCCCCTTGAAGTATGGGTCCTCTTGGTAGAGCTCCTTCATGAACTCAAAGCCTAGGACCCTCTGCTCCATGTATGTTAGCATCATAGACCTCCTAGATAGGGCATCAGCTACTACATTGTTTTTCCCTTCAATGTATTTGCTTTTGCTTGAGAAGGAGAAGGATTGGAGGAACTCCACCCACTTTGCATGCCTTGGGTTGAGCTTGTGCTGGCCATTGATAAACTTTAGGGCCTCATGATCTGAATGTAGTACAAAGGGCTTGGGTTTCAGATAGTGCCCCCAGTGGTTCAGGGCCCTTACTATTGCATAGAATTCCTTATCATAAGTAGAGTAGTTCAGCCTGGCTCCATTTAATTTCTCACTGAAGTAGGCTATAGGCTTCCTCTCTTGCACCAGCACAGCTCCAATGCCTAGCCCACTAGCATCACACTCTACCTCAAATAGCTTATTGAAGTCTGGTAGACCTAGCACAGGAGATCTACACAGCAGTTCCTTGATCAAGTTGAATGATTTCTCAGCCCTGTCACTCCAGTTGAACTCCCCCTTCTTCATACATTCAGTGATGGGAGCCATGATGGAACTGAAACCCTGGATGAATCTTCTATAAAAGGATGCTAGCCCATGAAAGCTCCTTACTTCAGTCACAGTTCTAGGTACAGGCCAGTCTTTCATAGCATTGACTTTTTTCAGGATCAACAGCAACCCCATCTTTTGAGATTATGAACCCCAAGAAGTGAACTTCAGGTTGCATGAAAGTGCACTTCTCTAGCTTCCCAAATAGTTTGTTCTCCCTCAGAATTTCACATAGAATCTTCAGATGTTGCAAGTGTTCTTTCTTGTTGGAGCTATAGACCAGAATATCATCAAAGTAGACCACAATGAACTTCCCCAAATAGGGTCTTAGTACTTCTGTCATCAGTCTCATGAATGTGCTGGGGGCATTTGAGAGCCCAAAAGGCATCACCAGCCATTCATACAACCCATGCTTGGTTTTGAAAGCAGTTTTCCACTCATCCCCAGCTCTAATCCTCACTTGATGATAGCCTTGCCTAAGATCAATTTTGGTGAACACCTGAGCCCCACTTAGCTCATCAAGAATGTCATTAAGCCTAGGTATAGGGAACCTGTACTTAATGGTGATGTTGTTAATGGCTCTGCTGTCTATACACATCCTCCAGGTTCCATCTTTCTTTGGTACTAGCAGAGCAGGCACAGCCTATGGTGCTCGGACTCGGGTACGACATACGGGTACGGGTACGAATCCTTGTATCCGACACTCGAAGCCATAAAATTAAGGATACGGGGATACGAATAAATAACGGATACGACAACTTTTGGACACGGTCAATGTATCCGATTTTCAAATTTGGACACGGTCAACCTATATCCAATTGTATATATATTCATAGTTTTTATGAAAAAATTAAAATATAACTTTTTATTTAATTATTTATTTATTTATAGTAGTTTGGTGGGTACTAAGTGGGAAAGTACTATGCATGCTTGGTGTTTCTTAAGTTGCTATGAGTAATTAATTTAGAAGGTGACACATGTGAAAGACAATAAAGACAATAGAAAAAAAAAAATCAATAAAGACACAAGTAGACACAACTGACCCACCTACTTAAAGAAAAGATAATAACTTTTGAGTTACCCAAGACTGATTAATAATAAAATAACACTCAAATTTCTATTCCCAATAATTTACCCTAGTCCCTCACTCCTTTATACACACAAACACTAGTCATCCATCGCCTTCTACTCTCCTTCTTCAATGGCGATCCTTCAATGGCGATCCCCTTCTACTCTCCTTCTTCAATGGCGACCCCTTCTACTCTCCTTCTTCAATGGCGTCCAGGTGCTCTTCAATGGCGTCCAGGTGCTCTTCTTCTTTTAAACCGTGTCCCTTTTTCTTGCTGCCGACCGGACACGTATTCCGTGTCGGTATCCGTGTCGTGTCGACCGGACACGGGTACGGCGGGTAAAGTGCCGAGTCCGAGTTTCATAGGGCACAGCACAAGGACTAAGAGACTCTCTAACATAACCCTTGCTAAGCAGCTCTCCCACCTGAGATTGTAGCTCCCGTGTTGCCTTGGGGTCACTTCTATAAGCAGGTTTGTTGGGTAAGACAGCCCCAGGTACCAAGTCAATGTGATGTTCAATTCCCCTTAGTGGAGGTAACCCACTAGGAAGCTCATCTGGGAACACATCCTCATAGGCCTTCAGTAGATCTTGTACCTCCTTAGGAATATGACTAGGAATCATCCCAACTTCCTTGGTAAGGAGTACATACACTGGCCTCAGGTCACTCAATTCTTGCACTATCTCTGACTCACTCAACAGCAAGGCTTCTTTGGCAGTTTCTGTAATGAGAGGTGAATTTCCTTTTAAGGTAGGGGGTAAAGGAGCCAATATGATCTTCTTCTTTCCAAACTTGAATGAGTAAGTGTTCTCCCTACCCTGGTGGACAGCATCTCTATCAAACTCCCAAGGCCTGCCCAGTAGGAGGTGGCAAGCATCCATGGGAAGTACATCACACAGAGCCTCATCAACATATCCCTTCCCAATGGAGAAGGGTACTACACACTGCTGATCAACTCTTACTTCAGCTCCCTTGTTTAGCCACCTAAGTTTGTAAGGGTGAGGGTGGTCTTTGGTTGGTAGGGTCAGTTTATCTATCAGGGTTTTTGAAGCAACATTGGTACAACTCCCTCCATCTATGATCAGATTACAGACTCTCCCCTTGATGGTACACCTAGTCCTGAAGATTTGGTGCCTCTGGTCTTCCTCTAATGGTTGAGGTTGTGTATGCATCACTCTCCATGTTACTAAGCTTAACCCAGCATCAGGTTCCACCAACTCCTCATTAACCTCCACCTCAGCTTCCTCCATCTCATCATCACACACCAAGATTTCATCCTCTCCCCAATGTACCACATCCAGGGTGCTAAGAGCTCTTTTGGTGGGACATTCCCTAGCAAAGTGACCATACCCTTGACACTGGAAACATTTCTTTAGGGGAATGGTTTTCTTTTGGCTTGACTCAACACCTTTACCTTTGTCAGGTGTTTTAGCAGGGATGACAGGTTCTCCTATCCTAGCCCCCACATAAGGTTTATAGGGTGTTCTTGATGGTGTTCTAGATGCACTGGTCTTTCCCTTTCCCAGTTTCTCCACCCTGAGGGCCAGGTTGACAGCTTCCTCAAAGGAATAGATGTTGTGCAATTTAACTTTGCTAGCCACCCTCTCATCAAGCCCTTCTAAGAACCTAGCAATCTTCTGCTCAGGCTTCTCCATAACCTCACATTGGAGAGTAAGTTGTTCAAAATCTCTTAAGTAGGATTCAACAGGTTTCTGGTCTTGTTTAAGGTGTGTCAGTTTAATGAACATGTCTTGGGTGTAATCCCTAGACACAAACTTATCTTTGAGTTTCTTTTTCAGCTTAGACCAAGACTTAACAGGTTCCTTACCCTCCCTACTCCTTTGATTTTTCATGTTTTCATACCATAGTGAGGCGTATCCCTTAAGTTTCATAATAGCAATCTTAAAAGCTTTCCTATCAGGGTATCCCTTAAATTCAAAGATCCTTTCTACTGACCTTAGCCAATCTAGGAAGTCATCAGGGTTCATGCTACCTAAGAAGTCAGGAATTTCTACCTTTAGGTCTTTGTCATAGTGCCCTGGTTGATCCTGCTCTGAGCCATCTGATTCTAAAGCATCTTCTTGTTCCAGGTGGGGTCTTCTTCTACCTCCAATAGGTGGCATTGGTGCTCCCCTTCCTCGACCCCTGCCTCCCCTCATGTCATTGTTAAGATGACCATCAAGGAGTTCATTGACAGATCTTGTGACTTCCATTACAGTTCTGGTAAGGCCTTGGACTGTAGCCTCCAGCCCTGCAACTCTCTCTTCACTCATGGTTGTTTTTGTGTTTTTAATGTAGTTGGGGAAAATGGACTCACAAACCAAAGCTCTGATAACCAATTTGGACTGAAATTATAGAGAAAATAGACAAAACACAAGAAAGAAAGCTTTGAACTGAACACACTAGCTAAGTTTGATTTCTGGACTGAATGCAGAGGTTAGGACAGATAGAACCTTAACCAAAGCACACAGCCAATGGTTGAGGGTTGAGACTTGACTCCAGCACACAGCAAAGAGCCTAGACTCTCTTCCCAGCACACAGCAAAGGAAGGATACTCCAGCACACAGCCAAGAGTTCAAACAGAAACAATGTTTCAGTTCTTAAAGTTTTACTCAAATCTGATTTGCATTTCATTAGGTAAAGGCCTTATATAGGCAGCAAGGATACATCTCAGACATTAGGATACATCTAGGGCCACAAAGGCTTACAACATGAAACAAAATAACAGCTACAAACTTGCAGAATACTGACATAAAGTAGATAAAGCAGAAAAGCAGTTTCTAAAGGGACAATCTTCCTTAATTGTTTGATCAGGTATGTCTTGGATGAAGAGTGGACTTTCAAGCTTGGTTTTGTGAGCCAAACTCAAGTAGGATGGATCCCAAAGATGTGCTGAAGGTCCCTCACACATTGCTTGTTCAAAAGGGGAAGGTTGACAGTGACATATTAAATACTGCACAAAAGGGTTGAAATCTGACTGTTGAACTTGGTCCCTAGACTAACTTTTTATGTGGACGTTTTCTCAAGAAGAAATCCTGGACAAAAATGTAGAGGACCCTCCCTAGGACCAAGTTTGAGCACTGGTTGGATGTGTCTAGGTGTAGAAGCTCACCATGGACCCTGCCCAAGGTGACTGAGGCTGAACTGTACTTTGGCTGTTTTCTTGTTGTCTGTTGGGGTTGGGGTTGTTTTTGTGGGTTGTTCTCTGGCTGTAGGGTGGGTTGTTTTTGTTGGGAGTGTATTCAAGGGTGTTGGGATTGTAGAGTAGGTTATCATAGCTAGTCATGTAGGTTTCTAGGCTGCTGGTTGAGTTGTTTTGTGGACTCCTTGACTTTGCTAGACTCTGTCCTCTTGAGCTGGTTAGTGTGACTTGTGTTTGATCTTGAACTCCTGTTGCAGATCTTACCTACATTGAAGAAAATTAATTTTTTGTTGAAATTGAAAAACTGGACTCAAACTATAGAACTTAAAAAAATGAAACTTCAACTCTTGGCACGTATAGGCAACACAATCATATGATAATTCCTTTCAATCCACGTATACCACCAAATTGCTAAAGCAACCATCTTCAAATTTCACTTATCCACCCTTTTTCATTCTTTTCTTTCATGCCAATATCTTTACGCTTTAGATAGTGAGCCCAACTCAATCCATAAAAATACAACGACGACAGCTACAAAGACATGTTTCAAGGACAGAAAGTAGAAGATGGTCCACGGATTCTCATCTTGCTGCAAGAGGAACACCAGCTAGCCAGACATAAGTTCTCCTAACTCCTAAGTATATTTTTATCTTTCGCTGAGATTCTCTAAGCTACTGGGCATACAAAAAAAGAACTTGGGGTGGAGGGAGGGAATCGTCTCGAAAAGCCTCAAAATGAAAGGTCCTCCCAATCAATAGGGAGCCTGGAAAAGAAAACATCCCAATGATGATGATTAACATTTCATACTCCTTCATGGTAGCTTCTTTGAGAGAAGCAGTTTTGAAGAGATCATAAAATTGGTTTTCAAAGGTGAGTCACAGCACCAAATGTCATACCAAAACAAAATTATCGAGCTATCTTTAGCCAATGGTTTTCAGTTATTGAAATTGCCTATCCGAAGTGGCTTGGATGAATAACAGAAATATGGAAATTTAGATACGAATTAACATTTGATCCATGCTAAGCCATATCTTTAAGTACCAATCCAATCATAACATTGGCCTGTATATTTAGTGGGAATGTACTTCCAAAATGGAGTCTACAGTTTCATATCCTCCTCGACTCTAGGGCCTAAACAAAAGATTCAGCACAACTTCTTAACAAAACATATATGTGGATTCAAACTACACAATAGGTGATTAGTTATGTAAGCATTCCCTAAATTGACATTCCATTAACATCAGACGGTTTACATATTTTCATACCAGTCATACTATTATTACATTATGTCATCATGAATCCACTTATTATCAGATGAACTCATATTTCTTGCTTTTATCAAATACTATTCACCACTATTAGCCTATTTCACTTTAAGTGACGTTCAAGATTTCACTATATCTTCTCCCATAGATCCTTGCTCTATTCTTTCGCTGTCAAAATTCCTAGGGTACCACTTCGTATTTGGTTACATAAATCTCATGTCGAGGCACCCACGGCGGGATCTTTTATTTTGGCAGAAATTCTTTTAAAATTGGGAACTTACAGGTCTTTAAGATTTTTAATGCCCATGTTTTCTAAAGCAACACTTTGTTCCCTTCCCTTCATTTATACTCTAAGCGTGAGCACTCTTGGTTTTCCATTATTGCAAACATACTCATTTCTTCTTCAACAACAAAATTTGTAGGACTCTACAAGGTGTTTCGGTACATCTTCCACTCTGACGCCCATTCAGCCATCTCTCATACAAAATACACTGAGCTTATGGCCTAGACCAAAAAATATTCAACAGACCTACAAACTTATTGACCAAACTCATACATACTCTGCAGTCGAAGAGCAGCACAACCAAAGGAGACCAAACATTGGCTCTTCAGGTCGTGTATACATTATATAGAAAGCCAAACATCACTAAGGAAGACTTAAGACAAAGAAATGGAGGGAAGCTCACATATGATTCGTGCATGTGAAAAGATGTCTCAACAATATGTGCCTTAAATGAGGGAGTTTCGCTTTTAATGCCCTCTTGTAGAAGTAAAATGCAATCAAGCATTGTACTTCACTATTGCATTACGCCATAGAGCACCCATCTCAATGTGATGCTTAAATTCCATCGAGCAGATTGAATACATGCGTGTTTACATAAGATACTTGAATGTCAAACTGAGCAATAGCTATCGAATTACAGAATGCACTCACGGACCGGTTGTAGCTTTTGTAGAATACTACATGCTACGACAACATCACAACAATAAGACTTGAATACCTCAAGCGCTTACGAAAATTGCAAGGTAAGGGAGTTGGATATTGACAGTCTTACCCTTAAAGATTACCCGTAATAAAACGGGAGT
Source organism: Heliosperma pusillum (assembly GCA_022085475.1). NCBI lineage: Eukaryota > Viridiplantae > Streptophyta > Magnoliopsida > Caryophyllales > Caryophyllaceae > Heliosperma > Heliosperma pusillum. Next base: position 46,461 of record JAIUZE010015479.1, read on the forward strand.
CAAGAGTTACATCAAAAGATTCCTAGGTCACATTAAAAAGAAGTACAACCAGCGATTTCCTTCTCAGTGATGTGGAACTTTTGGCTACATTTCTCTGATGAATCCCTCCGTACTTGAAGCACTCTTCATCCTCCACTAATGTGCACATTGCAACAAAACATAGTATTGTTACGTATTCTACTAGGACGAGTTTGAAAGCAGTCAGCCCCGGCCATTCCAGTAACCAAAATCCCCCGCCCGGTCGACAATAGAGTTCACTTAATACAGAGCAACGTAAACGACACTTGATCTTTACTGCAACTAAATGATGGATCACTATTGGTATGAAAATCCATCGAGTAAGAGAAGTCAATGAAGCATATCATAAAAAACATAGATGAGGGCGGACTCGAAGTAGCACATCATTCACAAGTTGGATTAAATAAAAAAAAGTAAGAAGAGAAAGAGAAAGAGAAATACGCTGAATTGGTTGGATCAGGCGAGTCCAAATCAGGAGCAAAAGGATCGGAAGAGGACGACGACGACAAGCAGCGGCGTTTGGATGAGAAATGGAGGTTATAGGGAGTGAATTTGGAGGGAGGAGAAGGATAATTGTACAAAATCAAGGGTTTTGTAGGAAAAGAAACCGCCAATATCCGACCTGAACACACCATCTTTGTGTTTCCAGTAGCCACTCAGCATCACAATTGCTATGGAGGTGTATTCCGTGACACCACACTTTCTCAAATCTAGCCTTTCTTGTTCAATTTCAAAGCCTACTCACTTGTCACTTCTTTTACTGTCGCACCTCCATATCACTCCCCAAGTCTTCACCTCCATATAATTTGTCCCACAATAATCCAATTTTGTATTGGCAAAACTTATTGTGGAGGTCATATATTCCACCTAGGGGTGACAGCTGCAACAACCCATTTATTAAAGTGTCATATTAAGGCCTACTTTAGCAAACGGCAGTGCTATTAAGGTAGGCCTTAGTAAACGAGATTGCTACTATTATGATTGCCCGAGTTATTACATATCAAAAGTGATCATAATGAAAACGATATATAAATAAATACATAGTTTAATGTGATTACAACTGAAGTCTCAAAATCCAAGTTAAAGACAACTGATGTGACACCCTCAAATTTGCGGAAAGAAAAAAAAAATAATTTAAATAAATAAAAGATGAGAATATGTTTCTAATAGGTTCACTTTAGTGAAAATCGGTAAATTTTATAACCGGAACCTACTATTAAATATATTCATCATAACAAAGGTGTCTTAAACAAAAAGGTTCAAAACAAAAAGAAATAATATTATACATAAGAAGTATCTAAAACGGGAGACATATCTCCCGTATAAAATACAGAAATAAAAGAGTGTATAATATAATATACAATCCTAAGAACCGAATATAGGTCCAAGGTAAATACTTCGCTCGCTAGCTCGTCAATGTACCCAAGTATGCATCACGAACCTGCCAACCGCATTAAATATAAACACGGAAGCCCCAGTCAGTGGGGAGTAACTCCGAGTTCTCCCAGCCACGAAATGTCGAGTTTAATAAAACATGAATAACATGAAAGAGATGTATATGGAAAATACAAAACCTTAACATATACGATATGCTTTTCATGTTATGAAACAATTAACTAACATATAACCTATCATATGAAAGCTATCATGTGAATCTGATAAAAAACCTATAACACAAGGTAGGGAAGCTGGTATGCTGGCTCAGCGGTTACATTTAAAACATGGCCCTGATACACTCAAACCCTAATCATACAAGATATCATGTGAAACAGTTAACAACCGTTAATCCAAACTCTATCAACCTTAGCCGGCTTGCATCTCACCTTCTAAGATTCATAGAATCATCAAACATGAAAGACCAATACGTCTAGAAACAGGCATAAGTTCTTAGTCAGTCAATAGTCGACTTCTGTAACTCGAGGCTATACCACAAGGTAGGAAAACATCCTAGTCCTAGACTGATCAGACCTAGCGACAACAGCTATTCCATTCCCCGTCTCATGACCATAACCGTACATGAGAAACTCTACTAGGCGACCCCCTAAGCAGAGATGGCTAGTACTTAAGCTGGCTCCACTCCCAAAGTGGAACTCTTAGGCAGCCATGCCCCGACTTGGAGATAAGCCCCCCAGGCCGTGACACAAAAGCTATCAAGCAGTGAACTATATACTCGTTAAAGATAGTACGGGCCTATCAATGTCATGGTCCAAGATACTCATTTAGAATTATAATGGTCAAGACGCCATATACTCATAATTCTCTATGGGTACTTAGTCAACATGACACCAACCATATAATCAAACAGTCACGGGACAAACTTCCTATCATGTGACTAATTGCATACAAATCATATTCAAATATCATATCGCCTCATATCTACTAAGGCTAATTCATTAATTAAATACACCCTTACTTGAAGACAAAGCCCCGACCCGAGTCCCGCGACGGGTCATCAGTCAAAACGGGGCTGACTAGATCTTAGTTTGACCAAACCCGTTTGGTCAAACCGGCTAGAAACAGAGTCTTTACCACATAGACTTGAACATAAAATCAACATATTCATTACATGTTAATTTATTAAAACTTCTAACATATGAATTATTAAATCTTACGAAAACCCGTTTGACTTAAAGGATAGCAAATTAAACTATAATCTCGTATTATAATTTCTAACATGTGAGAAATAATAATTTTATGAAAAACCTTTTTAATTAAATATTTTACTTATTAACATTTCACACTTGCTAAATATTACAAAACACGATAAATTAACATTAAACTCAAAAACCGTCACAAGTCCATGGAAGGGGACCCACGGGCTGATTTGGGCCGTGACATTACATGGGCCTGGACTGGGCCCACGGCCTAGTTTGGGCTGTTTTGGCTTTTTGATCGACTTTACTAAAAACCGTTTCTTAATATTTCCCGCATGCTTAACATATTTAAAACCCGTCAAAACAACAACAAAACAATCAAACATCGACACAAACCCCAAGCCAACTCACGGACCCACCATGGACCAACCCAGACCAAATCCAGACCGGGCTGGACCGGCCTGAACCGGTCTGACCAGGCCTGAACCGGCCGGTTTGGGCTGGTTTCCAGCCACCCAATTCGGCCACCACCAAAACAACAACCCCAATTTATTTCAACATGATTTTTAATTAACAACATCCATTTTAACAACCAATCCAACCATCATTCATACAAAAATCATTATTTTGAACAATCATCCAAATTCATCAAGAACACTAAACATATTAAAAATTCCATACAACATAAAAATCATACTACTTATCATGTTACTACTAAAAATCATAAGTAACAATAATATGAACTAAAACAAAAGATGAACCAAAAACAAAAGA
>JAIUZE010015479.1:57191-67803 GCA_022085475.1 Heliosperma pusillum
AGGGGGCTAGTACTGTTAAAGCTGGCTCCATTCCCAAAGTGGAACTATTAGGAAAACAATGCCCCGACTTGGAGATAAGCCCCCCAGGCCGTGACACAAAAGCTATCAAGCTGTGAACTCCATATGCTCGTTAAAGATAGTACGGCCTATCTATGTCATGTTCCAAGATACTCATTTAGAATTAGAATGGTCAAGACGCCATATACTCATAATTCTCTATGGGTACTTAGTCAACACAACATATATCATACAATTACACCGTCACGGAAACACTTCCTATCATGTGACTAATTGCAGATAAATCATATTCAAATATCATATCGCCTCATATCTACTAAGGCTAATTCATAATTAAATACAACCTCACTTGAAGACAAATCCCCGACCCGAGTCCGCGACGGGTCATCAGTCAAATCGGGGCTGACTAGATCTTAGTTTGACCAAACCCGTTGGATCAAACCGGCTAGAAACAGAGTCTTTATCACATAGACATAAAATCAACATATTCATTAAATGTTATTTTATTAAAACTTCTAACATGTGAATGATTAAATCTACGAAAAACCCGGTTGACTTAAAGGATATCAAATTAAATCACGATCTCGTCTTATAATTTCTAACATGTGAGAAATAATAATTTTATGAAAAACCTTTTTAATTAAATATTTTACTTATTAACATTTCCCACTTGCTAAATATTACAAAACACGATAAAATAACAATAACTCAAAAACCGTCACAAGTCCATGGAAGGGACCCACGGGCTGATTTGGGCCGAACAAGACACGGGCCTGGACTGGCCCACGGGCTGTTTTGGCTTGGTTTGATCGACTTTACTAAAAACCGTTTCTTAATATTTCCCGCATGCTTAACATATTTAAAACCCGTCAAAACAACAACAAAACATACAAGTATCGACACAACTCCCAAGGACCAAACCCCGGACCAACCCAGACCTGGCTGGACCGGCCTGAACCGGCTGAACCAGGCCTGAACCGGCCGGTTCTCAGCCTCCACCCGTGACCACCTTACACGGCCAAAACAACCACCCCTCCAAATTAGTTCTAACATGATTTTTATTAACAACATCCATTTTTAAACATCCAATTCAACCATCATTCATACAAAAATCATGGTTATAAATAAATCATCCAAATATGTCAAGAACACTAACATATTAAAAATTCCATACAACATAAAAAATCATAACTACTTATCATGTTACTACTAAAACCATAAATAACAATAACATGAACAAAAACAAAAGGTATGTGACATTAATTCGTCAAGTAAATCGGAATCGTTACCTTAGCTAGCAAAATCAAGTAGCACCAAAAATAAGAAGTAAAGAAAAACCCGTCTACTAATCTTCTCCTAATATATACGAGTCACCAAACTCGTCTTCAAAATCTTCCCCTATAAGAAATGACAAGAATAATATTGTTAGAATTAAAAATTGATTTTCCATAATTAAAGTGTTGAAAACGATTTTGTCGGAATTGAAAATAAACCGTACTTGAAGATGGAGAGCGAAGAGGAGATTCTAGAAATATAAGTTAGGAAGGATTTGAATAAGAAATGAAGGTTTTATGACGATTTTGCTCAAGAACGACGAAGAACGATGAAGAACGACGAAGAACGATGAAGAACGATTAAAGAAAGTATTAATTAGATCTTAAGTTGATTTATTGTAAAATGAAAAAGGTAGTTAGTGAGTAAGTGGGAGATTGGGCCGTGTACATATAGAGGAAATATGGAGTCGGGTTTTGAAATTGTTGTTACGGAATTGACTCGGGTTTTATAATTAGTTAAGGTAATTAATTAGATATAATTAGATTAAATGATAGTTTAATAAAATATCTAGATATTAATTAGATATTATGTTATTGTAATCAAAAGAAAGAAAAATATCTAGCCTTATTAGAGGAGAGGGAGCCGTGTAGAAGTAGGAGAAATCGGATCTGTTTTTCGAGCGATTTGCGTAATTTCAGTTGACGGATCGATAAAGTTACAAATATCTTAGATATCCGTATTAGTTTAATCGAAAGAATTAAAAGATCTTAAAGTGAGTGGAAAAAGATGACATGGGCGTGTGACTCATGCTAGAGTCGGGTTTCGGGTTTGTTTCGGGATTTAAGATGACTCGGGAATAGTTAAATGACGCTCGGGTTTAAACCGTAAAACCTTTTTATAAATTTCGAATAAATTCAAAATAATTTTATTAAATTATCATAAATTCAAATAAATCTAAATAAAAATAAATTAAATTTATTATTTTTCAAATATAATTTCGGTCTTTAAATTTATGAGGTGAGTCGGAAAAGTCAACGAAAGTCAAAGTTGACTTAAAAACGGGATTCTCATGGAATCTCGCAGAAATTCCAAATACGAATTCGGAAATTCAAAATTTGACTTGAAACAATAAATTCTAAATTAAAACTTAAATTTGCTGAAAAGTATCCGTAAAATATTTTCACTAGAAAAATAGGGTACTTTTCGGGTTGTTACAACTGATTCAAAATCTCTAAATAATGACTCGTCGTTTGGCGGCAATCACATCCATCCCCAAGCATGCTTAACGGATTACATGCTAAACTCATGCTCACCATTCCCCAATAAATCACAACAGTTTTAGAAAACAATGCGGGGTTCAATACAAATATACATCAATCAACATTAACATAAGTAACAACAAAATCACATCAATAGATCATCATCATCTCCAAACTCCTGTAAACAACATGGCTCTCATCGCAACGAGTAGATGGCCTCTCATCGCAACGAGATACCCACCCCTGCCGAGGTTAGACCGCAACATTAGACATCAAAATCCCCGTTCATCGCAATGAGCGTAACTTGGCTCATTAATGTGCACATCTCCCTTGTGACAGGAGTCACAAGAGGCGAAACCTGAGGGTGGAACCCTCTCCCGAATATGGTCCACAATCTCAATCACAATCAATATCATACTCAGCATCATCAACATCATAATCATCATCAATATCATAATGATAATCATCATTAATACTGCAGTGTAAAACCCATGGAGTTGTAGGAATCAACTGAGTTTCAGACTGGCCTTAAAAATAATAAATGGACTCAACAAATTATGAAATTTTGTGGCAAGTAACTTTGAGATGTGAATGACTGTTGTTTCAAATTTCAGGATTTTAGGAGGACTTTTAGTATTTTTAGTGCAAATAACAACTCAAACTGTTAGAAATGGACCCTGACAGAGACACGGAAATGTAACTCAAATGGAACAAGGATATAGCTATTGAACTGACTCCCACAGCTCAACACAGGAAGACAGCTGAATAAAATGATAAATCTAAGCCTCAAATCCACAGATTAACACAGGATTAAGGACTAGACATGAACAACACAACTAAACTAACTCACATACAAGCACATAGTTAATCTACTTATGCCAAAAATACTTTAATCTACCACTCATAACTTAAAACACAAAATGGTAATTAGGCCTGACTCAACTAAAACAATGCACAAGTTTGAAGGTTGAGAAATATTTCCCAAGGTTCTTTTGTTTAATTCATTGAAACAATCTGATTTCTTACACTGACAATTCAGACTTAATATAAACAATGCAGATGGATTCCGACCCTTGGATGTAGGTAACATATGAGGGCTTTAGAGTACTCTTAACAAGTAGTTTAATTACATGAGAAAGTCACTTATTGAGACGAGAAAAACAGCTACAAGTGTAATACCCGGTATTTTAGAGACGTTGACTGGCCTTTGATTGACTTTGACCATAGGGGGATTGACCGTAGGATGAGAGTTGGGAAAATTGTACTCTCAAAAGGAGGTACTCGACCTAGTGGACCCCACTCGATCGAGTGCAAGTGTCACTCGACCGAGTGCACACTTACTCGGTCTAGTACGGAGGGATTCAGGCCGCGATAAACATACTTCGGGACTTAATTCATAAATCATTATTTACAATTACGCTTCTCCCTCTAGAAAGCCTAAACCTAGTCCCCATACTCTCAAACCCCAACCACCCTATGGGACTACCACCTGTGAAGCCGCCGCGGAACCTTAGCAGCAAGCGTGACCGTCCTAAGAAGGGGGGAAAACTAGTCTGATCATGTAAGTACCTTTTTCATAGTTATTCCTTGACTTTAGCGGCCATAGTTGTAATATGGGTTGTATTGTGTTGTAGATCAGATTGATGATGCGATGTGTATGATGATCACTATTTATATACATATTTTATGCTTCCCCTAATTGCATTTAACTCGATTTACCGTCTTTCCTTGCTTTTTTCTATGCTATTTTAGCTAGAATATAGATTATGCCGCTTTTGTTATGTTTTAATGCAGATTGGATGCATTTGGAGCTTTTTTAGTAGATATGGAGCGTGGCGGAATAGGATCATAGAAGGTTAGGCACGGGAATCGAGAATGAAGGAGAAGAAATGAAGAAAGTCGAAGAAACAAGGCTTTTGAAGAGCTGCTCGACCGAGCAGGCTAGCCTTGCTCGATCGAGTAGTAGTGACTGTTGCTCGATCGAGCAAAAGTCCCTTGCTCGATCGAGCAACCTATGTTTTCGGCGGTTTTCCCTGTTTTCCTAAACTTTAACCTAATTAATTAGATCTTTTGTATTATAAAAAGAAAGCTCGTCTTTCATAATTAGGCATGCTTTCTTATGCTTTTTAATGCTTTTATGCTTTAAAATCAGAAACCCTAAATTAGTTTACTTTTCTTCTGGATTTTATTCATCAAAGACGATTGTCTTTAGTTCATCTTGTAATTGGTATTCTTCAATCTTTCTTCGTTATTCAATTTAATTACCTTCTAGTTAGTTCTTAATTATTCTTTGTCATTCCTTTCATTGTTGTTAATCATGTTTACTTTAATTATTATTGTTGTTGTTTATATTGTTATGAGTAGCTAAATTCCTTTCTAGGGTTGAACAAGGATCTAGGATTGTTAGAAGGGGTAGATTAATTAATTGAATTGCAATTGCATGGTTATCATTTGATTATCGTTTTAATTCTAGTTGTTTGATTACTGACCAGGATTAATTAACTAGTCTCGCGAATTAGGATTGACACCGACCGGGTTAAGACTAAGATAGGCTACGATAATTGAATAGAACTCGTTTAATGATAGCGATCGCATGTTAAATTGTAGATCTAAAGGGCATAATTGAATCGACCGATCTTGTGACCTTAGATAACTTTATTGCATGATAATTGATTACTCCCTTATCCCTGAACAATAATTCTAGTGAACATGTGACCCTACACTTTTAATCTCATTGTTTTCAACCTTTTATTATTAGTTGTTATTGTTATTGTTATTATTTATTGTTATTGTTGATTGCTTTTAGTTTAGAACTCAATCTCAAACCCCGAATTGTTACTTTAGAGACAAACCTAGTTTAACAGATTAGATTACTACCGCCTCCCTGTGGATTCGATACCTTGCTTACCGCTGACTATTAGTTAGTTGTGAATTTGGTTTGCTTTGATTAAGGTGACGCGACTTTACCCTTATCAAATTTGGCGCCGTTGCCGGAGAGGCAACAGTTTTCTGTTTGTTTCTAATTAGTTTGTCTTTCTTCGTCTCAGGGAACCTAAGTTCCTTGAGACCGTTCTCATCCTTTTCTTTAGTTTTTGTTTATGCCCAGGTGTTCTAGGTCCGTTCTCGTGCCCTAAGATTCCGAACCAGAGAAGACTCTCCGAATTAGACGAAACTTTTGGAAGGAGATTCAAGAAGCGGAAGACTTGAGTACGCTTGAAACATTGTACGCCGAATTCGTCGCAGAAAAACCATCCTTAGAAGAGGATACACCTATTTCTGCACCCACTACAACCATGCCTACTTTAGCTAGCCATTCGGAGCCTACTGTTGCATCTATTCCCAAGGGATTTCAACTCCCTACTACGGGTAATAGTACTTTTGAGATTCGTCCATCTTATATCTCTTTGGTGGAGCGACACATATTTGGAGGAAGCCCTACTGAGGATCCTGCTAAGCATATGGAGAAATTCACTAACTATTGCTGCTCTATTCCTTTAACGGGTGGAGTGACACAAGATCAGATCAAGTTGGTATTGTTTCCCTTTTCACTACGAGACGGGGCAGAAGATTGGTTGAGTGAGTTAGATATGGCTGCACTTGGCATCACCGATTGGAATTCTTTGGCTCTTGCATTCTACAAAAGATATTTTCCGCCAATGCCATTCGAAGCCAAATTACAAGTTTCAAACAAGGTCCCAATGAGAACTTTAATGAGGCCTGGGTTCGCTTCAAAAAGCTTGTCATGTCTGTTCCACATCATGGTTTTGATACTTGGTTCTTATGCAACCAATTTTATAATGGGTTATATGATGATCAGAGGAATTTGTTAGATTCTGCTGCCAATGGGAGATTCCAAAATAACACTACTGATGCCAATGCTTGGAAGTTAATTGATGATATGGCTACTCACACTGCTGAGTATGGGAATCCTAGGGGTAATGTGAGGAGAGGAGGTTCGGATAATGCAGTTGCAGCTCAGTTGGAGGCATTAAATGCCAAAATTGCCGAGTTACAAACTTCAAAGTCCTTGGAAAATAAGAAAACGATTCATGCCATGGTTCAACAAGAGCCAACCTGTGAAAGATGTGGTACTATGGGGCATAATGCAGTGGAATGTATGAGTACGGTTGAGCAAGTCCTTGCCTTACAATCTTTTAAGCAAGGTACACCTTACTCCAATTTTTACAATGAAAGGACGAAAGAGCATCCCAATTTCTCTTACCGAAGTCAGAATGTTCTTAATCCTACCCCACCGCCACATCAGCAACAAGGTTCTTGCACTAAAATTATTCAGAAAACAAGCAAAGAAACAACACAAATAGAACTATGGTCATACACTTAGAGTTTGTTCTGTTTTGTTTGGACTGAATGCTGAAAGAAGGAGATAGAACCTTAACCAAAGAACAAAGCCAATGGTTGAGGGTTGAACCTTGATCCCAGCACACAGCTAAGGGTCTAAGCTCACTTCCAAGCACACAGCAATGGAAGTTTCTCAAGCACACAGCCAAAAGATGATAACAGAAACAAAGGTTTCAGTTTTTGTGTTTACTTCAAATCTCCCTTCATTCATTTAAAACAAGCCTTATATAGGCAATAAGATTACATCTTGAACGTCCAAATGCATCTAAGGCTAGCAATGATCCTCAAAAGAAAACAAAATAACAACTACAAACTGATACAAACTGAAATAAAGTAAACATCAGAAAAACAGTTCTGAAAAAGACAGGTTTCTTGTTGCCTTGCTGCTGCTTTGTTATATGGTACATAGTGGACTTTTTGCTTGGTATTTTGGTCCTAAACTGGAGTAGTATTAGTCCCCAAAGTGTGAGCAAAAATCCCTCGAGTCTGCTTGGCCAAAAGAAGAAACTTTGATAGTGACAGCTGAACTGCTCCTGAATAGGTGAGACTGGACTGGTGAACTTGGCTCTTGTTTTGAGAGGTGATCCTGGCGTTTTATGAGGAAGGTTCCCTGGACAAAAATGTAGTAGACCCTCCCTGGGACCAAGCTCCATCCTTGGTTTGAAGTTTCTAAGCTGGGAAAACACCCTTGGACCCTGCCCAAGGTGCTACTGCTGAATACCTTTCCTGAAGGCTGACTGGCTGTTCTTGTGTGTTTGTCTTGTGTCTTGGCTTACCCTGGCTCGTGTCATGGCTATCAATGGCTCGTGTCATGACTTGTTGGCTTGGTCCTGGACTGTACAAAGCATTGAGGTAGCTTTTAACATAGGGTAAGGTTGAGTTTGAGCTTTGGTTAGGTTGATCATAGGCTGGCTGGACTTGTTTCTGAGCTTGACATTTAACTCCTGTTGCAACCCCTTCTTCTTGAAAAAGATTTGCCCTCAAATCCTCTTCATCTTCAGACTCATCTTGATAAGGACTTAGATCCCCTATATTGAAGGTTCCATGCACCCCATAATCCCCTGGTAAGTCTATCTTGTAGGCATTAGGTCCTATCCTTTCAAGCACCTCAAAAGGACCATCAGCCCTGGGCATCAGTTTGTTTTTCCTCTTCTCTGGGAACCTCTCCTTTCTTAAGTGCAACCAAACCATGTCTCCTGCCTTGAATTCCCTAGCTTTCTTTGGACCTTTGACTCTTGACTTGTACATTTCATTTGTCTTCTCAATCTATTTCTTGACTTGACTGTGAATCTGCATCATCTGTTGTACTCTTTCCTTGGCATCATAATTGACCTCTTTCCTTATCACTGGGGCTAGATCTGTTGGCATTAGAGGATTAGCACCATAAACAACTTCAAATGGGGTTTTACCTGTGCTGTGGGATGGAGCTCTGTTGAATGCAAACTCAGCCTGTGACAGCTTGACATCCCAGTCTTTTAATGACTTAGCTATGATACATCTCAAGATCCTTCCCAGGGTTTTGTTAGTGACTTCTGTCTGTCCATCTGTGTAACAACCCGAAAAGTACCCAATTTGCTTAGCAATAGCTTATGGATACTTTTCAGTAGAACTTAAGTTTTTAATATAGGAATTTTTGTTCCGAGTCGTATTTTGAAATTCCGCGTTCGTATTTGGAAGTTTTGAGAGATTTCATGAAAAGACCGTTTTCGGTCATCTTTGACTTTTCTTGACTTTTAAATCGTCTTTGACTTTTTCTTGACTTTTTAAAGTCGTCAATTACTTTTCTTGACTTTTAAAGTCGTCTTAAACTTTTCTGAACTTTTAAGTCATTTTTGACTTTTTCCGACTTTTTAGTCGATTTTGACTTTCGTTGACTTTTCCCGACTCGTCTTCAAGTTTGAAGACCGAAATTTTATTTAAAAAAATATATTTTTTTGATTTATTTTTATTTAGATTTATTAAGATTTATCATAATTTAATATAATTATTTTGAATTTATTTGGAATTTAAAGAATAACTTTTACGGTTTTAACCGAACGTCATTTAACTATTCCCGACGCATCGTAAAGCGCGCAACAAAATCGAAACTCGACTTTGGCATGAGTCACGCGGCCATGTCATCGTTTTCCACTCCCGATTGGATATTTTAATTGATTCGATTAAAATAATACAAATATCTTAGATATTTGTTACTTTATCGATCCGTCAACGGAGATTACGCAAATCGAGCAAAAACAGACCGAATCACCTCAAACCACACGGCTCCTTAAAGTCCTCTAATAGCCTTGATATTTTGATTACTTTTGATTACAATATCATAATATCTAGATCACTATTCGCTTTATCGATCAATTAACTAAAATTACGCAAAACGCTCGAAATCAGACCCGACAATCACAATTCTACACGGCACACTTACCCACTCTTAAGCCTTGATATTTTCATTATTTTTCATTTTAATATCATACTATCTTGTAATTAACTTTATCGTTAATTATATTTAATCGTTTACCGTAAAACAATTATTAAACGCGAGTCAATTACGGAACAACAATGTCAAAACTCGACACCTTGATGTGTCTATAAACACACGGCACCCACACACCCCATATGACTCACAAACAACTTTTCATTTTACAACAAATCAAAATAAGATCAAAACCTCACTTTATTTAATCGTTCTTCGCGTTCTTCATCGGTCATCTTTAGTTCTTCATCGTTCTTGAGCAAAACCTCCATAAATCCTTCATTTCTTAATTAAATCCTTCATAATTTATATTTCTAGACTCTCCTCTTCGCTCCTCATCTTCTAGTACGGTTTATTTTCAATTCCGTCAAGATCGTTTTCATCATTTAATTATGGAAAATTTAGTTTAAGTTCTAATAATTGTTTTTCTTGTTATTTCTTATAGGGGAAGAGTTTGAAGACGAATTTGGGTACTCTTATATTTTGGGTGAAGACTAGTAGAAGGGTTTTCTTATTTATATTTTCTTATATTTTGTGCTAAGTGGATTTTGCTAGCTAAGGTAACATTTCCGATTTACTCGACGAATTAATGTCACATAGCCTTAGTTTTGTTTTTTTGTAGTCTTTAGTTTTGGCTCATGTTATAGTATTTAAGATTTAAGTTAGTAACATAGCCTTTAATTTGATTTATTTGGATTTTTGGTTCATCTTTATTTTTGGTTCATGTTTTATGATTTATGGATTTTTAGTTAGTAATATGTTAAGTAGTAATTATTATGTTGTTTTATGATTTTTATGTTGTATGGAATTTTTGTGATGTTTGATGATTTTTGATGATTTTATGTTGTATGAATTTTTATGATGATTTAGTGTTCTTGATGATTTTTAAGTTGTAGTGAATTTTTATGTTGATTTATTGTTCTTGATGAGTTTTTATGGTTTTTCATAAGTTATGATTTTTATGTTGTTTATGAACTTTTAACAAATTTAGTGTTCTTGAAGAATTTTAATGATTTTTACTAAGTTCTGATTTTTATGTTGTTTATGAAATTTTAACAAGTTTAATGTTCTTGACAAATTTTGATGATTTTTAATAAGTTATGATTTTGTATGAATGTTGTTAAAATGGTTGTTTGATGATTAAAAACAAGTTTGGAATTGATTTGGGTGATTGAAGATTGAACCGAGAAAGGGGCAGCTGAACCGGGTCCAACCAGACCGGTCCAGGCCGGTT
>JAIUZE010015480.1:0-20281 GCA_022085475.1 Heliosperma pusillum
CTGGACCGGTCTGGTTTGGTCCGGTTTGGCTGCCCCCTACACGGTTCCCAACAACAACATCTACCTAACATATTTCCAACATGTTTTAATCATCAACAACTATTTTAACAACCAATCTAACCATCATCATACAAAAATCATTATTATGAATAATCATCAAAATTCATCAAGAACACTAAACATATTAAAAATTTCCTAGACAACATAAAAATCATAACTTATTAAAAATCATCAAAATTTATCAAGAACACTAAACATATTAAAATTTCCTAGACAACATAAAAATCATAACTTATTAAAAATCATAAAAATTTATCAAGAACACTAAACATGTTAAAATTTCCACACAACATAAAAATCATAACTTATGGAAAATCATCAAAATTCATAAAACATGATAAAAACAACTCCTTATCATATTACTACTAAAAATCCACAAATCATAAAACATGGACCAAAAACAAAGATGAACCAAAATCAAAAGAAACAAAACTAAAGGCTATGTTACTAACTAAAATCATAAATAACCATAACATGAACCAAAACTAAAGACTATGTGACATTATTTCGTCGAGTAAAACGGAATTGTTACCTTAGCTAGCAAACCACTTAGCACCAAAATAATAATAAGAAGTATAATATAAGAAACCCTTCTACTAATCTTCACCCAAAATATACGAGTCTCCAAACTCGTCTTCAAATTCTTCCCCTATAAGAAAAGACAAGAAAACATTATTAGAACTAAAAATATGAATTTCCATAATTAAAGTGTTGAAAACGATCTTGACGGAATTGAAATTAAACCATACGTGAAGATGAGGAGCGAAGAGGAGATCTTAGAAATATAAATTAGGATGGATTTAATTAAGAATTGAAGATTTTATGAAGGTTTTTCTCAAGAACGATGAAGAACAATTGAAGAACGACGAAGAACACGAAGAACGATCAAATAAAGTGATGTTTTGATCTTAATTTGATTTGTTGTAAAATGAAAAGTTGTTTGTGAGTAAGGAAGAGTGGGTTGAGCCGTGTAGTTATAGGCAAATAAGAATGTCGAGTTTTGAAATTGTTGTTACGTAATTGACTCGCGTTTAATAATTATTTTACGGTAAACGATTAAATATAATTAACGATAAAGTTAATTAAACTAAATCTCAAGATATTATGATATTGTAATGAAAAATAATGAAAATATCAAGGTCTAAGAGAGGACCAAGGAGCCGTGTGATGTTGAGCTTGTCGGGTCTGATTTCGAGCGTTTTGCGTAGTTTCGTTAACTGATCGATAAAGTGAAATAATATCTAGATATTATAATATTATAATCAAAAGTAATGAAATATCAAGCCCTATTAGAGGACTAAATGAGCCGTGTGGTATGGTGAGGAATCGGTCTGTTTTTGAGCGATTTGCGTAATCTTTGTTGACGGATCGATAAAGTAATTAAATATCTAGATATTTTGATTAGTTTAATCAAATAATTAAAATATCTAATTGTGAGTGGAAAACGATGACACGCGCGTGTGACTCATGCCAAAGTCGAGTTTTGAATTTGTTGCGCGATTTACGATGCGTCGGGAATAGTTAAATGATGATCGGTTAAAAACCGTATAAGTTATTCTTTAAATTCCGAATACATTCAAAATAATTATATTAAATTATGATAAATCTTAATAAATCTAAATAAAAATAAATCAAAAATATTATTTTTTTAAATAAAATTTCGGTCTTCATACTTATGAGACGAGTCGGGAAAAAGTCAACGGAAGTCAAAGTTGAATGAAAAGTCGAGAAAAGTCGAAGATGACTTAAAAGTCAAGAAAAGTTTAGGACGACTTAAAAGTCAAGAAAAGTCAATGACGACTTTCAAAAAGTCAAGAAAAGTCAAAGACGACTTAAAAGTCAAGAAAAGTCAAAGATGACTAAAAACGGTCTTTTCATGAAATCTCTCAGAATGTGACACCCTCAAATTTGCGGAAAGAAAAAAAATATTTTAAATATATAAAAGATATGAATACAATACGAAGGTGTCATTACATAATAAAAAGGTTCGTTACAATACGGAATAAAATTCTACAAAAGAAATATACAAGACGGGAGACATATCTCCCGTATAAATACGGAAATAAAAGTGTATATAATAATATACAAACTATGAACCGAATATAGGTCCAAGGTAAAACTTCACTCGCTAGCTCGTCCATGTACCCCAAATATGCAACACCACCTGTTCGACCGCATTAAATATAAACACGGAAGCAACAGTCAGTGGGGAGTAACTCCGAGTTCTCCCAGCCACGAAATGTCGAATTTAATTAAACATGAATAACATAAAAGCAATGTATATGGGAAATACAAAACTTTAACATATAAGATATGCTTTTCATGTTATGAAACAAGTAACTAACATATAACCTATCATATGAAAGCTATCATGTGAATCCGATAATAAAATATAACACGAGGTAGGGAAGCTGGTATGCTGGCTCAGCGGTGACCATGTAACATGGCCCTGATACACTCAAACCCTAATCAACACGTAATCATGTGAATCAGTTAACAATCGGGAATCCAAACTCTATCAATCTTAGCCGGCTTGCATCTCACCTTCTAAAACTCATAGAATCATACAAACATGAAAGATCAATACGTCTACAAACAGGCATAAGTTCTTAGGACCATCGATAGTAGACTTCCGTAACTCGAGGCTATACCACAAGGTAGGAAAACATCCTAGTCCTAGACTGATCAGACCTAGCGACAACAGCTATTCCATTCCCCGTCTCGTGACCAGAAGTACACAAGAAACTCTACTAGGCGACCCCCTCAGCAGAGATGGCTAGTACTTAAGCTGGCTCCATCCCCAAAGTGGATTAGGTAACCATGCCCCGACTTGGATATAAACCCACCAATCCGGGACACAAAAGCTATTAACCATGAACTATATACTCGTTAAAGACAGTACGGACCTAGCAATGTCATGGTCCAAGATACTCATTTAGAATTACAATGGCCGAACCAAACTAATATCTTAACTCAGAGGTTACCTTTAAAACATGGCCAAGATACGACTTAACATGCCATATAATCGTAATTCTCTATGGGTACGTAGTCAACACGACACCAACCATATAATTAAACAGTCACAGGAAAACATCCTATCATGTGACTAATTGCATATCAATAAAATCATATATCATATCGCCTCATATCTATTAAGGCTAATTCATTAATTAAATACAACCAGACATGAAGACAAATCCCCGACCCGAGTCCCGCGACGGGTCATCAGTCAAATCGGGGCTGACTAGATCTTAGTTTGCCCAAACCCGTTGGATCAAACCGGCTAGAAACAGAGTCTTTATCACATAGACATAAAATCAACATATTCATTACATGTTATTTTATTACTACTTCTAACATGTGAATTATCATATTACCCCCAAAAACCCGCTTGACTTAAATGATTTCAACGTAAACTAATCTCGTATTATAATTTCTAACATGTGAGAAATAATAATTTTATGAAAACCTTTTTAATTAAATATTTTACTTATTAATATTTCCCACTTGCTAAATATTACAAAACACGATAAAAATGACGATAACTCAAAAACCGACACGAGTCCCAAGGTGGGACCCACGGGCTGAATTGGGCCGGACCCACATGGGCCTTTTTTGGGCCCCACGGCTGTTTTGGCTGAAAAATGGCAGATTTTTACAACTTTCATTAAAACCGTTTCCTAATAATTCCCGCATGCTTTAACGTATTTAAAACCCGTCAAAACAACAACCAATCAATCAAACATCGACACAACCCAAAGACCAAAACCCGGACCCACCATGGACCAACCCAGACCGGTCTGAACCAGCCTGGACCGGCCTGGTTTGGTCCGGTTCAGCTGCCACCCCACGGTTCACCCATCAAACCCCACCAAATCAATTCCAAACTTGTTTTTAATCAACAAACACCCATTTTAACATCCATCATACAAAATCATAACTTATTAAAAATCATCAAAATTTGTCAAGAACACTAAACTTGTTAAAATTTCATAAACAACATAAAAATCATAACTTGTAAAAAAAATCATCAAAAATTCATCAAGAACAACAAACTTGTTAAAATTTCCTAAACCACATAAAAATCATAACTTAGTAAAATCATTAAAATTCTTCAAGAACAATAAATCAACATAAAAAATTTCCTACAACATAAAAATCATCAAGAACAATAAATCATCATAAAATTCCATAAAACATAAAAATCATCAAGAATCATAAAACAACATAAAAATTCCATACAACATAAAAAAAATTATCAAAAATCATAAAACAACATAATAACCACTACTTATCATATTACTAACTAAAAATCCATAAATCATAAAACATGAACCAAAAATAAAGATGAACCAAAATCCAAATAAATAAAACTAAAAGCTAAGTTACTAACTAAAATCCTACATAACCATAACATGAACATAAACTAAAACCTATGTGACATTAATTCGTCGAGTAAATCGGAAATGTTACCTTAGCTAGCCAAAATCACTTAGCACAAAAATAATAAGAAGTATATATAATAAAAACCCTTCTACTAATCTTCACCCAATATATACGAGTCTCCAAACTCGTCTTCAAAATCTTCCCCTATAAAAATATGACAAGAAAAACATTATTAGCACATAAACTAAATTTCTCATAATTAAAGTGTTGAAAACGATCTTGACGGAATTGAAATAAAACATACGTGAAGATGGGGAGCGAGGAGGAGATCCTAGAAATATAAATTAGGATGGATTTAATTAAGAAATGAAGATTTTATAAAGGTTTTGCTCAAGAACGATGAAGAACGGTTGATGAACGATGAAGAACACGAAGAACGATTAAATAAAGTGATGTTTTGATCTTTATTTGATTTGTTGAAAGATGAAAAGTTGTTTGTGAGTTATGATGGGTGGTGGAGCCGTGTGTTTATAGGCAAATAAGGCTGTCGGATTTTGAATTCGTTGTTACGTAATTGACTCGCGTTTAATAATTATTTTACGGTAAACGATTTAATATAATTTACGATAAAGTTAATATCAAGATATTATGATATTAAAATGAAAAATAATGAAAATATCAAGGCTTAAGAGTGGGTAAGTGTGCCGTGTGGGATTGTGATTGTCGGGTCTGATTTCGAGCGTTTTGCGTAATTCTCGTTAACTGATCGATAAAGTAAAATAATATCTAGATATTATGATATATTAATCAAAAGAAATGAAAATATCAAAGTCTATTAGAGAGGAAAATGAGCCGTGTGGTCTTGTGCTTGCCGGGTCTGTTTTTGCTCGATTTGCGTAATCTCCGTTGACGGATCGATAAAGTAACAAATATCTAAGATATTTGTATTATTTTAATCGAATCAATTAAATATCCAATCGTGAGTGGAAAACGATGACATGGCGCGTGACTCATGCCAAAGTCGAGTTTCGATTTTGTTGCGCGCTTTACGATGCGTCGGGAATAGTTAAATGACGTTCGGTTAAAAACCGTAAAAGTTATTCTTTAAATTCCAAATAAATTCAAAATAATTATATTAAATTATGATAAATCATAATAAATATAAATAAAAATAAATCAAAAATATAATTTTTTTTAAATAAAATTTCGGTCTTCAAAATTATGAGACGAGTCGGGAAAAGTCAACGAAAGTCAAAATCGACTAAAAAGTCGGGAAAAGTCAAAAATGACTTAAAAGTTCAGAAAAGTTTAAGACGACTTTAAAAGTCAAGAAAAGTCAATGACGACTTTAAAAAGTCAAGAAAAAGTCAAAGACGATTTAAAAGTCAAGAAAAGTCAAAGACGACCAAAAACGGTCTTTTCATGAAATCTCTCAAAAGTTTCAAATACGAACGCGGAATTTCAAAATACGACTCGGAACAAAAATTCCTATATTAAAAACTTAAATTCTACTGAAAAGTATCCATAAGCTATTGCTTAAACAAATTGGGTACTTTTCGGGTTGTTACAATATGAAAACCCAAATGAAATATCAGTGTGTCCCAGCCGTTCAAGGGGACCGGCTGCCGGCTACCCGGCTGGGACCAAAGGCTTATGAGGAAAACAAAGGAGAAAGGTTGAGGTGTCTCAGCCGGTCGGCTGACCAGCTGCCGGTCGGCCGGCTGAGATCAACTTCATGCATCAAACATTACGTAACATACAAAATATACAGCCACTGCCCCAGCCGGTAGGCTGACCGGCTGCTGGTCGGCCGGCTGGGGACAACTTCACTCGAAAATCATCATTTCACTAAGGATTAACATTTAACAATTATCGATTATTATCATAAATCATCAATTCTCATATCGATTCTCAACAAACAACAAGTATCATCATCAACACAATTTCTAAGCTTATCAATCATATTCTAAATACGATTCCTAGCATAGAAAACACGTAAAACACGTAAATGATATCGAGTAACCCTTCACCGTTACCTTTTTGCGTCTTTACTCCGCGTCAAGGTCCTCTTCAATCAAGAAGTAGTCTTTGTCGGGATCTTGGAGGTCACCACCTACAAATAGTTAATAAAAGATGAATATACTTTACCTTGAGAAAGACGGAAAGTTTGAAAAGCGAGAAAGACGGTAATTTTATTATCAATACGGATAGAGGAAGATAAGAGGGGAAGAATAAGACGAACTTACGTGAATTTGAACGAGAAATGAGAGAGTTATGACGATTATAAGACGGATCAAAAATGGAAGTTATGCTTTTGGGGTTTTCTTAGTGAGGAAGAAAGAAATGTTGAGTTGTGAGGAAGTTAGGGTTAGGGTTAGAATAAGTAGAGAGTGAGTGGAAAAAGTCAAGAAAAGTCAAAGACGTCTCAAGACGGAATTCACTTGAAATCTCGCGCAATATCCAAATACGAACTCGGAAATTTTAAATTCGACACGGGAAATTTAATTCTAAACAAAAACTAAATTTCGCTGAAAAGTATCCGTAAAATATTTTTACTATTAAAATAGGGTACATTTGCGGGTGTTACAAAATTGATATTAAATATGAGTGGAAACCTATTGTATGTACTAATTGCAAAGGGGTTTGCATAATCCCGGTGAGTGCAGGAAGGCTAAAATCAGTGACAAAAGTATGGAGGCTCAAGACTCAGCAGGAGCATGGGCCTCCACACAAAACACTGACACCAGCTGTAACCACAAAGATTAAGTAAATGGCATAAGAATGGTACTTATTTTATGGGATATACCGCGCCTGCAAAACCTATTATTAAAATGACTAGGCAAGAGAGTGAAGAGGGAGGCTATAGTATTCATAAGTTTGGCCAGCAC
This sequence comes from Heliosperma pusillum, assembly GCA_022085475.1. Lineage (NCBI taxonomy): Eukaryota > Viridiplantae > Streptophyta > Magnoliopsida > Caryophyllales > Caryophyllaceae > Heliosperma > Heliosperma pusillum. The sequence goes on from JAIUZE010015480.1 coordinate 7,335, forward strand.
ACATTTCTAGAAGTGCTGAATAATACAAACTTACCTAAGGAAGGTACTGGGACAAGTGGTAGTGCTCCGCACCATATGGTGGGCCATGCATAACATTGGTTTTTCGAATGTTAGGGGGCTTAATAAACCTACTAAACAAAGATATGTTAAATGGTTCATGAATAATAATAATGCGGGGCTACTTTGTCGCCTTGAGATTAAGGTGAAAGCCTTGTCTCTAAGTAGTCTTAAAGGCATTTTAATTAATGGTTGAAGTTTAACTACTAATAATAGTTATCACAAAGGAGGGAGAGTGTGGGTCTTACGGAATCCCAGCATTTTACATGTTGATTTTTATGATCTTTCTGCTCATTCTATTAATATCGGAGTTGGTGATAAAGCTACAAATGAAGTTTTTTGGATGTCTATGGTTTATACTTTTCATGATATCAAAGCAAAAAGAGATTTATGGGCTCAACATAAGAGCTTTGAGGCAGTTGTCACTGTGTGATACACGGGTTTCGCGATCCTTTCCAAACTTTGATACACGGGATACCACAAATGGAGAAACTAGGGACAAGCGTGAAAACACGCATTTGTGGAGTCGCGACCAACGTTTGTGGGAAGTTGGAACCGTTCGAATACTTAATGTCATCTCAAGACACAAAGGAATGACATGAACACTAAGAACTCGTTACCCTTAGCATTCTATGTCTAGAATGACTCTCGTGGATGCCAATGAATACGGCTGTTCACAGAGATCGGGAGTAAGGGGTGAGGGTGCGTAGTAGGAAGTTCTTTAATCGAACACCTAATCCCGCCCGCCTCGATAGCGGCCTCTACTAATGATTAGGGAAACTCTTATGTACTCGATTATGTGAGCTTTGACTATGTCGGTGACCATGTATTTTAGCTATCAATTATGTCGAATTGGGTTTAGGGTTGATTGCATGGGAAAGAAAGGTAAAAAATAATACAAATAAATCATACAATTAAAATATTTAAATATGCATACAGAATTACAAAGATTACATGATCTATCTCGGAAATATATCCAAAATAAGGATTTGAAAGAAAAGAAAAGATTAGAAAATATAAAAGACAGATTAACAGTGATATTACAACTAATAGTTATTCAAATATATAACTAGAGCTACGTCATGACGATAACAGAATTTCAGAGACAGAAACCAACCCAGAACAGGCGCAGCCGCAGGTGCGTCCTCTAGAAGAGGCGCATCACCTGTTACGTCTGCTCTTGAGTTGGGTTCTGGCTGTAAAGACATAATCGCAATCAGTTAATGTTCGTTTGTGTTTGTAAATAATTGTCGATCTATAACTTGAGTAGATGTGACTTAATTAATTAAATTACAAGACTAAAACCCACTAATATTGACTATTTGGGATCTAATTCAAGGATTAAAACATCTAAATATGAAAAACTGTGTTTAAAAGACAACTTATACACAAAGAAAGACAAATAAAATAAGTTTTGAAAAAGGTTTTAACATACTTGCGACATGAATCTTACATAAATAATATCAAAATAAATAAAAATAAAAAGACGGGATTTACACCCTCAAACTTACATGTTTGACGAATACGAGATTAACAAAGTTCACGTTTTAGTGATAGCTCGACTCGAATGTATGCAGAAAATGCCCTTGTTAAAGGAGTAAAATTGATTAAAAGATTGATTGATTAAGTGTAGTTGGTTAAATTGGTCGGTCAATACAATAACGTGATGGGTATCCAAAAGGATCTGAGCTTACGTGGTCGATTCATCAAGCACGTAGATGTCGATAGCTTAGAGTAAGGTCTAGAATGCAAAGAGAGAAGAGAAGGGGCAGAACACTCGCGTGCCATAAAAAGAGACAGAGCTCTCCTTTTATAGCAAACAAAATAGTAAGAGTTTTGGAATAACTCGAATTAGGAAAGAAATCTAGAAAATATTCCGGAAATACAGAAAACAGCTGGGGAAGAGGCGTAGGAGATGGTGCACCTCTTCCCCAGAGGTTTCCTACCACGGAAGAATAATTGTGGTAGATCTATACTTCCCTTTTAAAAGATATGAGATACATTTTATAAAAAAAAAGATAGAATTTGAAATATTAAGAAAATATTCTGAGTATTTCCCATGTTCCGACTCGGAATTTTAAGACGGTTTATAGAAAATGAAGCGGTTTGGACCCGGACTCCAAATGAAATCTTATGGCTGTCAAAATGACCGTATCGGCAAGTAGATGACGACCAAGGGGTATATACAAGTGTTTAAGCTATCACTTGACGATAAACGTACGAATTGTCTCATATCGTTTCGCATACCAAAAATGCGGCCCAATCATCACTGCGTGGTTGACAGAAGGTGTAGAACTGAGGTATCTACAGAGCCCCCACTTTGACTGAGGCTTGGACAAGGTAAAGTCAAAGTATAGCCATCAGGTCAATCAAAGATTACAACTTGACGACTATGGCGACGCGAGGTGGTTCAAAGGGTCTGAACCAAGGACATGTCGTCGGGAACATTTTAAAGTCTGTCTACTGTCGGGGAGGGTCGTTTAAAGTTCGTTAGACTACGTACGAAAGCTCGCCTGACATAAGAAGGAGTCATAGCTGAGACATCTTCTTACTTGGGATGAGGTTGCGTCATGAGACTCGTCTGCCATTTGAATAGGGTTGCGTCGTGAGCCTCGCCAGCCGCTAGGGATAGGATGCGTAATGAGGCTTGCCAGCCGCTCGGGATAAGGTGCGTAATGAGGCTCGCCAGCCGTTATATGATGCGCGTAATGAGGCTTGCCAGCCGTTATATGTGAGAATCTGTCTGTCTCTCTCCTCAGGCAAACTCTCGTTGGGGAAACATATGTTGAAACTTGATATATGGAAGATTATGTCAGAATTGAATCATTCCGAGAGTCTGCTCGGTTGTGGCGAGCAATATCCTGATAATAAAAGATGAGCCCACAGATTGTATATCCGGAAAGAGTGGGTCCCTTTTGGGATGATGTGACGATTTTGAAGCATGTCGAGGCGCGGGTATAAGGAAGATTCTGTCAGGAACGAATCATTCCGGGGAATCTGCTCGATTGTGGTGAGTAATATCCTGATGATAAAAGACGGACCCACGGATTGTATATCCGGAAAAGGTGGGTCCAGAGCATTGCTTGTTTCTGTTGTTTTTTGTTTTTGAATTTGAATTGAGAAGTGACAAACAATTGTCAATTAAAGAGCTATTTGATCTATGTATGAGATAGAGGTGGCAGGCGTCAAGCCCCCAGCTTACGTCGAGGTATTTGATTTTATTTAATTTGAGAAGTGACGAACAATTTTCAATTTTTAAGTAATTTTTGTTGATTTGAAAAAATGACGAATGATCGTCAATTTTTAAGATTTTGTTTGATTAGCAAAATGACGAATGATTTTTTATTGAGGAATTTTGCTTGTTTTGAAAAATGACAAATGATTGTCAATTGGAGATTTTTGAATTGATTTGAAATCAAGGTGGCAGGCGTCAAGTCCCCAGCTTACCTCGAGGTATTTCTTTTGATTTAATTTGAGAAGTGACGAACGATCGTCAATTTTGAATAGATTTTTGTGGACGTGAAAAAATGACGAATGATCGTCAATTTTGAAGATTTTGTTTGATTAGCAAAATGACGAATGATCGTCTATAGAGGAATTTTGTTTGTTTTGAACAATGACGAATGATCGTCAATTAGAGATTTTTGTTTTGGGCGAGATCCCCTAGTTTAATGTTTATATTTGAGGTGTCTTTGCTATTGAGCGTTCTTCTTGTTCCTCCAGGTTAGTCTACCAGGTTTTGGTAGACGACGATTTTTGCCGTCATGCTGCCGAGATTCACATAGAAATCACATAATGTAAATCAAATAATTACAGGTAGCATATTTGTGGCGTAAACTGGCGCAAAACGGGCTACCCCCTTAAAAGAATTTTAAAGGAAATGTACAAAAGTTTGAAATGACCAGACATGTGTGAATGTTTGAAATGACCAGACATGTGAAAGTGTTTGAAATGGAGAGAGAGGAGTGAGATGATTCTCCTAAAAAGAAATAAGTGTGCTCCTTTGGCGGCCATGTCATCTTCGGTCTTCAAAAGCGAACATTTAAAATAACGGGTTGAATCCAGTGAAGGATTGCCTACGTATTCATGAAAATGAAATCAAACCCTATGCGTAGTTCGAAAGGGTTGAATAATTGTTTGAAACAAGAGCTTGTAGTGAACTTAGAAAAAGGTAGCATGTGCTTTTGACTTGCTCATAAAAGGAAGTACAATTCCGTTTATTTGATGATATGAGGATATCCGAATGTCAAAGTGCAAGAGCATAGTGACATTGATTATGACTGGCCAGGGGCCGGTTATATTTCGTGTCGCATGAGCGGCACGTGGGTTACGCGAGGCGCATTTTGCCTGAGAATTTCAATGAGTTTTCCCCTCTTTACAGTAACAAGCTCGGCAAATTACGCAAACCTAATACTATAGAAACAAAATACTTTTGTGACAGTATAAGCTTAGTAGTGTACATGCATCGAATTCTTAGATGCTAAACAAGGGTGATAAGAAATGGAATGGAGTGGAGGTTCTAATGGTGTTAGAAGACACTGGAGATCTATGTATCTCTCTCACTCACCAGAATGAATAAGGATCGTCCCAAAGGCCCTGGAGACATGGTAACTGCAAATTGATTCGTCTGACATATGACTATTGGAGTGATTTTGTTTTGTTTGTAATTTTTGACTGGAGAGATTTTTTTCATTTGAAGTCGTTGGACTGTTTTTGATTTGAACTCGTTGTTGGTCTTTTTTTTATTTGATAGTCGTTGTTGGACTGTTTTTTTTTTTGGAGTTGTTGGACAGTTTTTTATTTGATAGTCGTTGTTGGACTATTTTTGATTTGATAGTTTTAGGCATTATTTTCATTTGATAGTCGTTGTTGGACTGTTTGCACTAAAAATTTGATTTGACTTTCGGGTGAGGTAACTTGCTAACACCCATGGCAAGAGTATTAAGTTGTTTGGCAGAGTATGAAATTTGTCTTTATCTGATAGTCATAGGAATTGACGAATCAGGTAGAAAAATGGAGTCTCCAAACCTAGAAGTCACCTAGAGACATGACGATCAAGGAATTTTCACATCACAGGATATGGAGAAGGTGGTAAATGCACGCCCTTGTTAAGGCTTATTCTAAGAGGTCGAGCGATCTACACTAAAGAGATACGACCTAAAGTACTTTGAGTCTATTTGATTAGTTAAGGGTAAAAAGTAGAACAAGTGACTAATAAAAAGTACATGTGATCTTTTTACTTTTCTGTTTTAGCCAACTCAAAGAGGACTAGGATGGTCCTACTTATTAACAAATACTAATATAGTTAAAACAAATAACCCGTTCAGATGTCGTCCTCAATTCTTGTTTCTAGCTGGTGGGTTATTGACTTCTTGTTGTCCCGCAGAGGGTGGAATGTTATGATGCACACTAGCATCAGGAATTTCTGCAGGAGGAATCCTAGACAACCTTAGTGTGGTTGTACGAGCGATAACTCGAATAGGAGAATGACTCGACTTGTGAAGTGGGTGTGCCACTGTGCTAAGTGAGTTTTGAAAATGATAAGATTTGAAATGTTTTTTCTAGACAACCGTAGTGTGGTTGAAGGAGTTTTGACTTGATGACGATTTTGAATGTATTTGGGCAGAGTTTCGACTCATTTTGTGCTATTTCCGGCCACCATTGAAAATATTTTATCGTTTTGAGAAGGATTTTGTTATGAAAACTTTGTAATGGTTTTATTTACAAAATGGTGATCATGAAGAGGTTATAAACATTTTAAACAGGCATTATAACGGTATGCTGAGTGCATTTAAAAGGATTTTGTCTTAAAAGGTGGGTTACCATACCAAGCAATAAAACTCAGGGTCTGTGGAGAGGTTCGCGCCAAACATGAGTAAGGTCGGCTCCTAGTCCATATCCTCGAGTAGTGAAAGCCCTTGGTCCTAACATGACTACACACCGTGGTATGGTCGACGTCAATCGCCATCCTTCCTTAGGCCCAGATAAGAATTTGAACCTTCCAGACCGGACGATTGGTCGAAAGGGTTGGGTTAGGCCTAGGAAGGCTGAGTAAAACGACCTAGGAAGGTCAAGTAATGAAAATCGACAACTGTCATATACTTACTATACCCTAGCCTTGTTCAAGTTTCACCCTGGGTACACGTAAGGGTATTATCCCTAGTGGATTCGCGAAATTATGATACACGGGTTTCGCGACCCTTTCCAAACCGTGGCGCACTGGGTACCACTGAATGAGAAACGAGGGACAATTGTAGTGATACGCATTTGTGGAGTCGCCACCAACTTTTGTGGGAAGTTGGAACCGTTCGAATACTTTATGTCATATTAAGACACAAAGGAATGACATGAACACTAAGAACTCTTTACCCTTAGCATTCTATGTCTAGAATAACTCTCGTGCATGCCAATGAACACGGATGTTGAGAGAGTTCTGGAGTAAGGGGTGATGGTACGTATTAGGAAGTTCTCTAATCAAACACCTTATCCAGCCCGCCTAGATAGCGACCTCTACTAATGATTAGGGAAACTATTCTTTACTCGATATGTAGTTGGTTATATGCATGCATGCAACATCCGCGTTTTGATCCTAGCATGTGAGCTTGGACTATGTCGGTGAACATGTAGTTTAGCATTCAATTATGTCGAATTGGATTTAGGGTTGATTGCATGTGAAAGAAAGGTAGAAAATCATACAAAGAAATCATACAGTTACAATAATTAAATATGAATACATAATTACAAAGATTACAAAGATTACATGATCTATCTCAGAAATATATCAAAAATAAGGATTTGAAAGAAAAGATTAGAAACTCTAAAAGACGGATTAACAGTGATATTACAACAAATAGTTAATCAAATATATAACTAGAGCTACGTCAAGAAGGTAACAGAAGTTCAGAGACAGAAACCAACCCACGACAGGCGCAGCCGCAGGTGTGTCCAATGGAAGAGGCGCAGCACCTGTTGCGTCTGTTTTTGAGTTGGGTTCTGGCTGTGAAGCCAGAATCGCAATCAGATAATGTTCGTTTGTGTTTGTTATTAATTGTCGTTCTAAAACGCGAGTATAAGTAGCTTAATTAATTAAATTACAAGACTAAAACCCACTAATATTGACTATTAGGGATCTAAGTCAAGGATTAAAACATCAAAATATGAAAAACTATGTTTAAAAGACGACTTATACAAAAAGAAAAGACTAATAACATAAGTTTTAAAAGGTTTTAACATACTTTCGACATGAATCTTACATAAATAAATGAAAATAAATACAAATAAAAAGACGGATTTACACCCTCAAACTTACATGTTTCACGAATAAGAGATTAACTAAGTTCATTTTTTAGTGATAGCTCGTGTCGAATGTATGCAGAAAATGCCCTCCTTAAAGGACTAAAATTGATTGAAAGATTGATGGATTAAGTGTAGTTGGTCAAATTGGTTGGTCAATGCAATAACGTGACGGGTACCCAGAAGGATCTGAGCTTACATAGTCGATTGATCAAGCACGTAGATGTCGATAGCGTAGAGCAAGATCTAGAATGCAAAGAGAGAAGAGAAGGGGCGGAACACTCGCGTGCCCTAAAAGTGAGAATGGAGCTCTCCTTTTATAGAGAAAAATAGTAAGAGTTTTGGAATAACTCGAACTAGGAAAGAAATCTGGAAAATATTCCATAAACAGAGAAAAAAGCTGGGGAAGAGGCGTAGCAGATGATGCATCTCTTCGAAGAGGCGCAGCAGATGATGCTCCTCTTCCCCAGAGGTTTCCTACAGCGGAAGAAGAATTGTGGTAGATCTATACTTCCCTTTTAAAATATATCAGATATATTTTATAAAAAAAGATAGAATTTGAAATATTATTAAAATATTCATAATATTTCCGCGTGTTCCGACTCGGAGTTTTAAGACTATTTATCGAAAATGAAGCGGTTTTTGACCCGGATTCTAAATGAACTCTAATGACTGTCAAAACGACCGTATCGGCACTTTGTCGACGACCAAGGGGTAGACACAAGTGTTTGTACGTGACGATAAACTTAGGAATTGTCTCAAATCGTTTCGCGTACCAAACATGCGGCCCAATCATCACTGGGTGGTTGGTGGAAGGTGTAGAACTGAGGTATTTACACACTGGTCCTTGGATTGCTTGTGGTGATTTTAACTTTGTGCTTTCACACACTGAGCATCTTGGAGGTATTAGTAGTGATGTAGAAATTGATGAGTTTCAGAGTTGCCTTGATAGATGTGGGTTAGTTTTACTTGTGCTCATTTTCTCCCAGAAGGAATATTTGGTCATACTCCATGTATTCTGAAATCAGCTGGCTAGCAGAGTACTATTAACAGACCATTCTTGTAACACCCGCAATATTAGCAATTTAATTATAATATTATTTAATTGTTTTTGTTAGCTTTATTTTAGTCTTAATATAGAATTTTTAAAATTTCGGTGGCACTTGTGTCCTTTCTGTCCTTTCCGAGTCCGTATTTAAAATCTACACTTAAATCCAAGTGGGTAAGGCCCCAAGTGACTATTAGGCCTCTATTTCTCATTTCCACTAAACATGAACCACTAACTCATCTCCTTACTTTTTACTTTTCAGCAATAACATAACCCCTACATCTCCCTCATCTCTCCCAACAAAATCCTAAACTCCATTGTTGCACCTAAAGCTATGAAACTTTAAACCCACACAACTCTCTCATCTCTTACTTATTTTCCTTATTTGTTAGCTAGTTGTTCCCCTCCCCTTGTACTATATCTTACAAGGTAAGAAAAGTGCAAGTTTTCCATTGTCTCCTTTTTCCATCTCTTTCAAAGGTGAGTTTTACTCATCTTTTTATGATGAAATTGTAGGAGGCGATCTACAAGACCCGGACAAGGATTACTTTTTAATTGAAGAGGAGCTAGAAGATTGAAGAGTTAAGGTAATGTTGACGGGGTAGTCGACATCACCTTTTTCTGTGTTTTCTATGTGTTTTAGAGTAGTATTTATCCGAAAAATGAGTTATTTGTTAGTTATTGACATGAATTGATGTTGTTACATGTTGAAATGTCGATTTATGTTTCATATATCTTCTTATGGTTAAAGTTCGTGTTTGTTATATTAACTCTCCTCTTAATTGTATGGAAATGTTTTAAAGACACTAATGACGGTCTAATTCATGTATGTTGGATGTGTTGATACCCATATGTTGTGTGGAATGTTGATTAATGATGATTTATGTTGATAATTGCAAATGGGTTTGAGTTTTGTATGATTGGATATTGGTTTAAGGTGATTTTCGGAGTAAAGGAGCCCTAGCTGGCCGACCGGCCGTCGCTTAGCCGACCGGTTGGGAGCCCCTTATAAGCTCCTGTTTCAGTTCGTGCAACTTTGACGATAAATAAGTCTCAACCTGACGCCGGTAGGCCGACCGGCTGGGAGCTCCATCTAAGATACATTATATTTGGAAGTGTGAAAGGTACCCCAGTGATGATCATTATTTATATACATATTTTATGCCTCCCTTAGATACATTTAACTCGATTTACCGTCTTTCCTTTCTTATTTCTATCCTATTTGAGCTAGAATATAGATTCTGCCGCTTTTGTTATGTTTTAATGCAGATTGGATGCATTTGGAACTTTTTGAGTAGATATGGAGCGTGGCGGAGTAGAATCGTAGAAGCTAGGCACGGAAATCGAGGAAGAAAAGAGAATAAATGAAGAAAAGTGAAGAACGACCCAAAAGAAGGTTTGCTCGATCGAGCAGACTACACTTGCTCGATCGAAGCAGAGTAACTGTTGCTCGATCGAGCAGGAGCCCCTTGCTCGATCGAGCAAGTCAATATTTCGGCAGTTTTTCGTGTTTTCCTAAACTTTAACCTAATTAACTAGATCTTTTGTATTATAAAAAGAAAGCTCATCTTAGATGCTTTTCTTATGCTTTTGAATACTTTTAGGCTTTAAATCAGAAACCCAAAAGTAGTTTACTTTTCCGCTGGATTTTATTCATCAAAGACGATTGTCTTTAGTTCATCTTGTAATCGGTATTCCTCAATCTTTGTTCATTATTCAATTTAATTGCTTTCTTGTTCTTTAACTATTCTTTGTTCATCATTTCATAGTTGTTAATCATGTTTACTTTAATTATTTATTGTTGTTGTTTATATCGTTATGAGTAGCTAAATTCCTTTCTAGGGTTGGAAGGGGATCTAGGATTGTTAGAAGGGGTAGATTAATTGATTAAATTGCAATTGCATGGTTATACTTTGATTATCGTTTTAATTCTAGTTGTTTGATTACTGGCCAGGACTTTTTAACTAGTCTCGCGAATTAGGATTAACACCGACCGGTTTAAGACTAAGATAGGCTACGATAATTGAATAGAACTCGTTTAATGATAGCGATCGCACGTTAAATTGTAGATCTAAAGGGCATAATTGAATCGACCGATCTTGTGACCTTAGATAACTTTATTGCATGATAATTGTTTACTCCCTACCCCTGAACAATAATCCTAGTGAACCTGTGACCCTAGACTTTTAATCTCATTGTTTTCAACCTTATTAGATTGTTATTGTTTATTATTAGTTGTTATTATTAATAGTTGTTATTGTTATTATTTATTGCTATTGTTGATTGCTTTTAGCTTAGAACACAATTCAAACCCCGAAATTGTTACTTTAGAGACGAACTTAGTTTAACAGATTAGAATACTACCGCCTCCCTGTGGATTCCATACCTTGCTTACCGCTAACTATTAGTTGGTAGTGATTTAGGTTTACTTTGATTAAGGAGACGCGACTTTACCCTTATCAAACTTGGCATCGTTGCCGGGGAGGCAACAGTTTTCTGTTTGTTTCTACTTAGTTTGTCTTTTTCGTCTCAGGGAACCTAAGTTCCTTGAGACCGTTCTCATTCTTTTCTTTAGTTTTTGTTTATGCCCAGGTGTTCTAGGTCCGTTCTCGTGCCCTACGATTCCGAACCAGAGAAGACTCTCCGGTCTAGACGAAACTTTTGGAAGGAAATTCAAGAAGCGGAAGACTTGAGTACGCTTGAAACAGTTTACGCCGAATTCGTCGCAGAAAAACCATCCTTAGAAGAGGATACACCTATTTCTACACCTACTACAACCATGCCTACTCTAGCCAGCCACTCGGAGCCTACCGTTGCATCTATTCCCAAGGGATTTCAACTCCCTACTACGGGTAATAGTACTTTTGAGATTCGTCCATCTTATATCTCTTTGGTGGAGCGAAATATGTTTGGAGGGAGCCCTAGTGAGGATCCTGCTAAGCATATGGAGAAATTCACTAACTATTGCTGTAACAACCCGAAAAGTACCCTATTTTTCTAGTGAAAATATTTTACGAATACTTTTCAGCCTGTTTAAGTTTTAAAGTGGAATTTATTGTTTCCAGTTGAATTCTGAAATTCCGAGTTCGTATTTGGAATTTTTGAGAGATTCCATGAGAATCCCGTTTTTAAGTCAACTTTGACTTTCGTTGACTTTTTCTGACTCGCCTTGTAATTTTGAAGACCGAAATTTTATTTAAAAAAATAATATTTTTAATTTATTTTTATTAAGATTTATTTGGATTTATCATAATTTAATATAATTATTTTGAATTTATTCGGAATTTAAAGAATAACTTTTACGGTTTAATCCCGAACATCATTTAACTATTACCGAGTCATCTTAAATCCCGAAACAAACCCGAAACCCGACTTTGGCATGAGTCACACGCCCATGTCATCTTTTTCCACTCACTTTTGGATATTTTCATTATTTTGATTAATCTAATAATAATATCTAAGATATTTGTTACTTTATCGATCCGTCAACGGAAATTACGCAAATCGTCTACAAAACAGACCCGACTATCACCATTTCACACGGCACTCTCACCCTCTCTTAGGCCTTGATATTTTCATTTCTTTTGATTACAATAACATAATATCTTGATAATTGATTTAATTAACTTAATATTTAATTAATTATCTTATTATAATAATAAAACCCGAGTCAATTCCGTAACAACAATTTCAAAACCCGACTCCATTTTTCCCTATAATTACACGGCACTCCCACCCAACATTACTCACCAACAACTTTTCATTTTAAAATAAATCAAATCAAGATCTAATTCATCGTTCTTCATTCGTTCTTCGTCGTTCTTCATTCGTTCTTCGTCGTTCTTGAGCAAAATCATCATAAAACCTTCATTTCTTAATTAAATCCGTCCTAACTTATATTTCTAGAATCTCCTCTTCGCTCTCCATCTTCAAGTACGGTTTATTTTCAATTCCGTCAAAATCGTTTTCAACACTTTAATTATGGAAAATCAAGTTTAAGTTCTAATAATGTTTTCCTTGTCATTTCTTATAGGGGAAGATTTTGAAGACGAGTTTGGTGACTCGTATATATTAGGGGAAGATTAGAAGACGGGTTTCTTAGTTTATACTTCTTATTTTGGTGCTAATTGATTTTGCTAGCTAAGGTAACGATTCTGAGTTACTCGACGATTTAATGTTACATAGCCTTTGTTTGCTTTTGTTTCTTTTTTTGTTTTTGTTTTTCTCTTTTTCGTTTTGGTTCATGTTATTAGATTATGGATTTTTACTAGTAACATGATAAGTGGTTATGATTTTCATGTTGTATGGTATTTTTAATATGTTAGTGTTCTTGATGAAGTTGGATGATTGTTCATAATAATGATTTTTGTATGATGATGGTTGAATTGGATGTTTAAAAATGGATGTTGTTAATTAAAAACATGTTAGAATTTATTTGGAATTGTGGTTGTTTGAACCGTGAGATTTGGCCGTGTAGGGTGGCTGGAAACCAGCCCAAACCAGGCCGGTTCAGGCCGGTCCAGGTCCGGTCTGGGTGGGTCCATGGTTG
>JAIUZE010015481.1:0-32321 GCA_022085475.1 Heliosperma pusillum
CTAGCGAGCGAAGTATTTACCTTGGACCTATATTCGGTTCTTAGATTGTATATTATTATACACTCTTTTATTTCCGTATTTATACGGGAGATATGTCTCCCGTCTTGTATAATTCTTATGCAAAATATTAATTTACTTTTGTAATGAACCTTTTTATTTATGACACCCTTCGTTATGTATTTAAATTATTTTTTTCTTTCCGCAAATTTGAGGGTGTTACATAGTGTGTCGTCGAGCTTTGAACTGCAATCTTTACGGTGCTTTGAGACCACTTTTTCAAGGATAGATTTGATCTCTTTGTTGGAGATTTCGACTTGCCCACTAGTTTGGGGATGATACCCCAAACCGGTACGGTGATGAACACCGTATTTAAGGAGTAGTGAGTCAAGTCGTTTTTCATGAAAGTGCTTGCCTCCGTCACTTATTAAAGCTCTAGGTACTCCAAACTGGGGGAAGATGATCTTCTTTAGGAAATTGATGACAACTTTGGCATCGTTGGTAGGGGAAGCCACCGCCTCAACCCATTTGGACACGTAGTCAACGGCCACTAGAATGTACCTATTCCCTTTTGAAGAAATAAAGGGGCCTTGATAGTCTATTCCCCACACATCAAACACCTCTACCTCAAGAATCCCCCTTTGGGGCATCTCATTCCTCCAAGAGATGTTGCCGTTGCGTTGACAAACATCGCAACATTGGACAAAGTGCTTAACATCTTGGAACATAGAGGGCCAAAAGAACCCGGATTGAAGTATTTTGGCAACGGTCTTACTTGCCCCCATGGTGCCCCCCAGAAGGAGAGGAGTGGCATCCTTTCATGATATCTTCGTACTCCCATTGAGGTACACATTTTCTATACATCCCATCACCGCACTCCTTGAACAACAAAGGTTCATCCCAAAAGTATCTCTTAGCTTCAAACAAAAACCTCTTCCTTTGATTGTGGTTGATGCCCGGTGGAAGAACACCACCCACAATATAATTGGCAAAGTCCGCAAACCAAGGTGCTTGATTTTGGATGGTTTCATTAATGGCAAAGAGAATATCATCCGGGAATGAATCATTGATAGGCATGTCATCTTTACTTCCACTATAGCATAGCCGGGACAAGTGGTTCGCCACCGCATTTTCCGCACCCTTCTTATCTCTTATCTCCAAATCGAATTCTTGTAAGAGAATGATCCATCTAATGAGGCGGGGCTTAGCTTCTTTCTTGGCAAGCAAATATTTAAGTGCGGCATGGTCCGTATAAACAATGACCTTGGAGCCAATCAAATAAGAACGGAACTTGTCAAGAGCATAAACAATAGCAAGAAGCTCTTTTTCCGTTGTTGCATAGTTAACTTGTGCTTCATCAAGGGTTTTTCTAGAATAGTAGATGGCATGCAAAGCTTTGTCCTTCCGTTGGCCAAGAACCGCGCCAACGGCATAATCGCTTGCGTCGCACATCACTTCAAATGGCAATTCCCAATCCGGGGATTGCATGACCGGGGCCGAGATAAGAGCTTCCTTTATCCTAGCAAATGCCTCAACACACTCATTAGTAAAATGGAAAGGGGTATCCTTGAGGAGAAGTTGTGTAAGTGGTTTAGCAATTTTGGAGAAGTCCTTGATGAACCGGCGATAAAAGCCGGCATGACCAAGGAAGCTTCTCACCCCTTTGAGATTTGAAGGTGGGGGTAATTGCTCAATCACTTCCACCTTTGCTCTATCAACTTGGATACCCTTTTCCGAGATAAGATGACCAAGAACTACCCCTTCATTTACCATGAAGTGGCATTTCTCCCAATTCAAAACAAGACTCACTTCTTCACATTTTTCCAACACCAAAGACAAGTTATGCAAGCACAAATCAAAGTCTTTCCCATACACACTAAAATCATCCATAAAAACTTCCATGATAGACTCAATGTAATCGGAAAAAATACTCATCATGCATCTTTGGAATGTAGCAGGGGCATTGCAAAGGCCAAAGGGCATTCTCCTATAGGCAAAAGTGCCATAAGGGCATGTAAATGTGGTCTTGTATTGGTCAATTGGGTTGATTGGGATTTGGAAGAATCCCGAGTATCCATCTAGATAACAAAAATACTTGTTTGAGGCAAGTCTTTCTAGGAGTTGATCAATGAAGGGAAGGGGAAAATGATCCTTTCTGTTTGAGGCATTCAACCTCCTATAATCTAAACACATTCTCCATCCCGTCACTACCCTAGTAGGCACTAGTTCATCCTTATCATTCTTCACTACCGTGGTGCCACCTTTCTTTGGCACCACTTGCACGGGGCTAACCCAATCGGAGTAAGAGATTGGGTAGATGATTCCGGCATCAAGTAGTTTCATGACTTCACCTTTAACTACCTCTTGCAAGGTGGGGTTTAGTCTTCTTTGAGGTTAACTTCTAGGCTCATAATCATCTTACATGTGAATTCTATGGATACACAACTCGGGGCTAACCCCCTTCAAGTCATCTAAGCTATAACCAATAGCTTTCTCATGCTTTCTTAAAACACACAACAATGCATTCAATTGATTATCATCAAGGTGAGCATTTACAATCACGGGTTTGCATTTTGACTCATCAAGATAAGCATATACCAAGTTAGAGGGAAGGGGTTTAAGAGAAGGGGATTATACCTCTACCGCAATATCCACCGCACAAGAGGTTTGGATGATAGACTCAAGTCTTAAAAGTTGTTGTTCATCAAGCTCTTCTCCTTCCAAGGTTGCTTCAAGTAAGTCAAATTCAAACCCATGTAGCTCCTCCATAACATCCCTTGGTTCCAAGGTAAAGATAGCTTCCAAAGGATCCCTCATAAAGAAGCTAGGTGTCACTTCTTCAACAAAGGCATCGATGATATCAATGAAATAGCAAGATTCTCCAAGATTTGGAGCTTTCATGGCACTTTGCAAGTTAAATGTTATTTTTTCATCTCCCACCTCAAGGGTTAGCCTCCCATGTTCTACATCAATCACCGCTCCGGCGGTGTGCAAGAATGGCCTCCCAAGAATAATGGGGATTTGAGAATCCTCCGCCATGTCAAGAACTATGAAGTCCACCGGAATGAAGAACTTTCCAATTCTAACCGGGACATCCTCCAATACACCCAAAGGTTGCTTTGTAGATCGATCCGCCATTTGGAGTGTGATGTTGGTGTATTTAAGTTCCCCCATGCCAAGTCTCTCACAAATGGAATATGGCATCACACTCACACTAGCTCCCAAATCACACAAGGCCTTGTCAATTGTTATGTTGCCTATGATGCATGGGATAGAGAAATTACCCGGATCTTTCAACTTTGGAGGGGTTGGGTTTTGTAAAAACGCACTACACTCACCGGTAAATGCTACGGTTTTAACTCCACTCAATGACTTCTTTCTTGTAAGGATGTCTTTCATGAATTTTGCATAGGCGGGAATTTGAGTAATGAGGTCGGTGAATGGAATGGAGACCTCCAAATTCTTAACAATGTCCATGAATTTGCCTAATTGCTTGTCTAGCTTTGTTTTTGCTTGTCTAGAAGGGAAAGGTAGCCTTATCACAATAGGCTCCTCAACCTTCTTATTCTTTGTTACCACTTCACCCTTCTTTTCAACAACAACTTGCTCACTTGAAAAACACTCTTCCTCCTTGTCATCCAATTCAACAACTTAATTTTCAATTGGTCCATCATCTTCCACTTTGTCTCCCTCACCATTATCATCTTCAATTGGCATCCTTGGTCCCTCATGTGACACCCTCAAATTTGCGGAAAGATAAATAAGTAATTTAAATAAATAAAAGATGAGAATACATTTTTAATAGGTTCACTTTAGTGAAAATCGGTAAATTTTAAAACCGGAACCTACCATTAAATATATTCATCATAACAAAGGTGTCTTAAAGAAAAAGGTTCATAACAAAAAGGAAATAATATTATACATAATAAGTATCCAAAACGGGAGACATATCTCCCGTATAAATACGGAAATAAAAGAGTGTATAATAATATACAATCTAAGAACCGATTATAGGTCCAAGGTAAATACTTCGCTCGCTAGCTCGTCAATGTACCCAAAGTATGCATCACCACCTGTTCGACCGCATTAAATATAAACACGGAAGCCACAGTCAGTGGGAAGTAACTCCGAGTTCTCCCAGCCACGAAATGTCGAGTTTAATAAAACATGAATAACATAAAAGAGATGTATATGGAAAATACAAAACCTTAACATATACGATATGCTTTTCATGTTATGAAACAAATAACTAACATATAACCTAGCATATGAAAGCTATCATGTGAATCTGTTAACGATCTATAACACGAGGTAGGGAAGCTGGTATGCTAGCTCAGAGGTTACCTTTAAAACATGGCCATGATACACTCAACCCTAATCATACAAAATATCATGTGAATCAGTTAACAACCGGTAATCCAAACTCTATCAACCTTAGCCGGCTTGCATCTCACCTTCTAAGACTCATAGAATCATCAAACATGAAAAACCAATACTTCTAGAAACATGCATAAGTTCTTAGCACGGCCAATAGTCGACTTCTGTAACTCGAGGCTATACCACAAGGTAGGAAAACATCCTAGTCCTAGACTGATCAGACCTAGCGACAACAGCTATTCCATTCCCCGTCCCATGACCAAAAGTACATGAGAATCTCTACTAGGCGACCCCCTAAGCAGAGTTGGCTAGTACTTAAGCTGGCTCCATTCCTAAAGTGGAAGCAATTAGGCGCCATGCCCCGACTTGGATATAAACCCACCAAGCCGGGACACAAAAGCTATCAAGCGGTGAACATATACTCGTTAAAGATAGTAAGGCCTATCCATGTCATGTTCCAAGATACTCATTTAGAATTAGAATGGTCAAGACGCCATATACTCATAATTCTCTATGGGTACTTAGTCAACACGACATATATCATACAATTATACCGTCACGGAAAAAACTTACTATCATGTGACTAATTGCATATAAATCATATTCAAATATCATATCGCCTCATATCTACTAAGGCTCATTCATTCATTCATTAAATAAAACTTACTTGAAGACAAATCCCCGACCCGAGTCCCGCGACGGGTCATCAGTCAAAACGGGGCTGACTAGATCTTAGTTTGACCAAACCCGTTTGGTCAAACCGGCTAGAAACAGAGTCTTTACCAGTTAGACTTGAACATAAAATCATCATATTCATCTCATGCTATTTTATTACAACTTCTAACATGTGAATTATTAAAATCATACGAAAACCCGCTTGACTTAAAGGATATCAAATTAAACTACAATCTCGTATTATAATTTCTAACATGTGAGAAATAATAATATTATGAAAACCTTTTAAATAAATAATTTACTTATTAAAATTTCTCACTTGCTAAATATTACAAAACACGATAAAATAACAATAAACTCAAAAACCGTCACAAGTCCAAGGAGGGACCCACGGGCTGTTTTGGGCCGAGAAAGAACCGGGCCTAGTTGGGCTGTTTTGGTCGACTTTTCTAAAACCGTTTCTTAATATTTTCCCGCATGCTTAACATATTTAAAACCCATCAAAACAACGACAAAACAATCAAGTATCGGCACAACCCAAAAGCCAACCCACGGACCAACCCAGACCGGCCTGGACCGGGCCTGAACCGGCCTGGTTTGGGCTGGTTTTCCAGCCACCTTACACGGCCCCACCAACAAACAAATTCCAAATTATTTCCAACATGTTTTAATTAACAAACAACCATTTTAACAACCAATTTAACCATCATCCATACAAAAATCATGATTATGAACAAATCATCCAAATATGTCAAGAACACTAAACATATTTAAAAATTCATACAACATAATAAAAATAACCACTTATCATGTTATTAGTTAAAACCGTAAATAACAATAATATAAACAAAAACAAAAGTATGTAACATAAATTCGTCGAGTAACTCGGAATCGTTACCTTAGCTAGCACAAAATCAAGTAGCACCAAAATAAGAAGTAAAAACCCGTCTACTAATCTTCTTCTAAATTATACGAGTCACCAAACTCGTCTTCAAAATCTTCTCCTATAAGAAATGACAAAAATAACATTATTAGAATTAAAACTTGATTTCAACAATTAAAGTGTTGAAAACGATTTTGTCGGAATTGAAAATAAAACGTACGTGGAGATGGAGAGCGGAGAGGAGACTCTAGAAATATAAGTTAGGACGGATTTGAACAAGTAAAGAAGGTTTTGTGACGATTTTGCTCAAGAACGATGAAGAACGATGAAGAACGATGAAGAACACCAAGAACGATTTTGATTATATTAAAGAAAGTATTAATTAGATATTAAGTTGATTTAATGTAAAATGAAAAGACAGTTAGTGAGTAATGGGGAAGGGTGCCGTGTAATTATAGAGGATTTTGGGAGTCGGGTTTTGAAATTGTTGTTACGGGATTGACTCGGGTTTTATAATTATTTTAGATGTTATGGAAATATCTAGATATTAATAGATATTAGTTTAATCAAATATCTAGATATTATGTTAGTTTAATCATAAGAAATGAAATATCTAATCCTAAGAGGACAAGAGGAAGTAGGCGTGAGGAGGTGACAGATATCGGGTCAGTTTAAGCGATTTGCGTATTTAAACTGACCGATTGATAAAGTTACAAATATCTTAGATATTATTATTAGTTTAATCAAAAGATCTAATATGAGTGGAAAAAGATGACATGGGGCGTGTGACTCATGCCAAAGTCGGGTTTCGGGTTTTGTTTCGGGATTTAAGATGACTCGGGAATAGTTAAATGATGTTCGGGGTTAAACCGTAAAAGTTATTCTTTAATTCCGAATAAATTCAAATAATTATATTAAATTATCTTAAATTCAAATAAATCTTAATAAATTAAAATAAATTAAATTTATTATTTTTCAAATATATTTTCGGTCTTTCAAATTACGGGGTGAGTCGGAAAAGTCAACGAAAGTCAAAGTCGACTTAAGAGTCAAGAAAAGTCAAAGACGACTCAAAAGTCAAGAAAAGTCAAAGACGACTCAAAAAGTCAAGAAGAGTCAAAGACGACTTAAAATGGGATTCTCATGGAATCTTGCGAAAATTCCAAATACGAACTCGGAAATTCCAAATTCGACTGGAAACAATAAATTCTAAATTAAAACTTAAATTTGCTGAAAAGTATCCGTAAAATATTTTCACTAGAAAAATAGGGCACATTTCGGGTTGTTACAATCACCCCTCCTTTTAAAAAGTTTCGTCCTCGAAACTTGAGAGTAGAAAACAAAAGTATCAAAGATAAGAATCGATTTTAAGAATTAACAAGAAAATTTTTACAAGGGTAAAACATTTATAAAATGATGTTTTTCTCGAAAATGGTTTAAGAAAATTTTTCATAAGTGAGAAACTTTATTTACGAATCACAAGAGTGCCCGTCATGAACGAGAACTCTAGCTATCAAAAATTAAATCAATGCCGAAATAGTGAAATCGAAAATCAAAACAGGTGTTAGTAAGTGCCGGACTAGTCACCAGACGTCTCCAATAACAAGTCCCAACAGCCAACCAAACACAAAATCTAAATATAAAAGGGAAAGAAATCTATTTTCTCCAAAAGAGGGTACACAAACCATCTTTAAACTATTTTAAAAAGTTAAATTAGGATTACGATATGGAGATTTGAAAGTTTTCTCAAGGATATAATCAAAATAAGTAGACAATACCCGAACGTAGAGCGACTCGAAAATCGAAATCACAAATCGAGATACTAAGAGATACGTCCACACGAATAAAATGGACTAAAAAGGGGAAGGATTGAAAGGTAGCGGATTGAGTAAGGATTAATTTGAGGGAAAAGAGAGGAATGAATCACAAAACTATCTTCCATCTATGACAATTCAAATGTCGATCGTAACTCGACAACACTAACTGTACACGTAAACTAGTCCTTAAAAGAGAGCAATTATCCTCTACAATTTCAATCCTCAGATTACTACCAAAATATTTCATAAACATGACACTTCGAGTAACAACTCCCAATTATTCAAATTCAATTAGAATCTTCTAAGGTCCATCGGTACGGTAAACTCCATAACTAACAACCCATGAAAGATTCATTACGAACTCTAATCTTCTTAGCTCCATTAAAACTCGTATTGGAAACCACCATCAAAATATTTATAATTAGGGAAACAAGACCGCTAACAACCACAAGGTAAAAGAGGATTACTATGAAATCCTTTGATCCAATTTATTCCAAAATTCATTATCCTAAGTTATTAACAATGGACCTTCTCATCCTCCAAAAGTTGTATCACAAAACCTCAAAAGAGATTAGTCACACAATCTCCTTTCACTTAACTTTTGCCAATCGTAGAGCAATGCGACCGTACATCAATTTATTTAGCTCCTTTAAACTCTCAACACATCGGTTTTCGCTTATGACAATATTCCTCAAGTTTGGTCATCCAAATCCAAAATTTCACAAGGTAATTATTCCCGTTAGGGTCAAACATTTAAAGACCATAATTTCCCAAGTAACACTTAAAGAATCACTAAAATTCTTAACCACAACTACCAACTAGCATTATGATTATTTCGATCCTCAAAACGATATTGCAACATTAAGCTTTCATAGTCTAAAACCACTAGGAGAGTTTCATCCTAAGTTTATCCTCAATCCTTATAATCATCTAAACCTGGAACTAGCTTAATAGGATGGTTAGGTACCATATTCGAAACTTCTTCCTCAAGGTACCAACTCTCACCACTATAGGGTGAAATTAGATCTATACCATTTTCCTCAAATCACAAGTTCCTTCTAACAAACACTAATATTCCACAAAATTCGAGGTTCTTCCTACTAAGTATAATATACCATAAACAAATGGGTATGACATCCATAAAAATGTTACAAAAGGAAGGTAAGGATACCAATAGTAAGATGGAGGAACTATCTAGAGTAATTTCCAAGAGGCAAATAGGTTGGAAGAGAAAGAAGCTCCTAGATAGAAGGAAGAGAGCATAATACAATAAGGACGAGAGAATTCATAGATGAAGAAGGAATTCACTTTAATTAAGCTTGTAAATCTTCAAATCTTCGAAAGAGGATACTCCTTCTAGGTAACACATATTCCACCAAGCCGTAATATTGCTCCTAGCAATTTGGCTAGCCACCCAAGCATAGCCTCCTTGGCAATTGTCTTCTCTATGAGGAGGGACCTGGTTGGCACTAACAACGATCTCTTCTACACGAGGTCCAACCATCTTCATAAGAAACAAAACAAATTAAGTTACTCCTAACAATTAGCATCAACAAATAGACTACAACATAAATCCTAATCTACCCATCCTACCATTCTATCTCACAAGTTTATTATTTTATTAAGGTCAAGTTATTTATACAAGGGTACACAAACGTTTCTTGAGCTGGCGTCGGAATGCAAAAATGCTCTGATACAACTGTGTGTCTCACCTTATCTACAAATTTTGGCGGAAAGATAAACAAGTAATTAAAAAGTAAAAAAACATGAGAATACATTTTAATCACCATGGTTCAACTTTAGTGAAAATCTGTTAATTTTAAAAAAAACCGGGAACCTACCATTAAAGATATTCATCATAAACGAAGGTGTCTTAAAGAAAAATGTTCATAACAAAAAGAAATAATATTATACATAAGAAGTAACTAAAACGGGAGACATATCTCCCGTATAAATACGGAAATAAAAGAGTGTATAATATAATACAATCCTAAGAACCGAATATAGGTCCAAGGTAATACTTCACTCGCTAGCTCGTCAATGTACCCAAGTAGGCATCACAAACCTGCCAACCGCATTAAATATAAACACGGAAGCCACAGTCAGTGGGGAGTAACTCCGAGTTCTCCCATCCACGAAATGTCGAGTTTAATTAAACATGAATAACATAAAAGCAATGTATATGGAAAATACAAAACCTTAACAAATAGGATATGCTTTTCATGTTATGAACAAATAACTAACATATAACCTAGCATATGAAAGCTATCATGTGAATCTGTTAACAACCTATAACACGAGGTAGGGAAGCTGGTATGCTAGCTCAGAGGTTACATTTAAAACATGGCCATGATACACTCAACCCTAATCATACAAAATATCATGTGAATCAGTTAACAACCGGTAATCCAAACTCTATCAACCTTAGCCGGCTTGCATCTCACCTTCTAAGACTCATAGAATCATCAAACATGAAAGACCAATACTTCTAGAAACAGGCATAAGTTTTTAGCACGGCCAATAGTCGACTTCTATAACTCGAGGCTATACCACAAGGTAGGAAAACATCCTAGTCCTAGACTGATCAGACCTAGCGACAACAGCTATTCCATTCCCCGTCCCATGACCAAAAGTACATGAGAATCTCTACTAGGTGACCCCCTAAGCAGAGTTGGCTAGTACTTAAGCTGGCTCCATTCCCAAAGTGGAAGCAATTAGGCAGCCATGCCCTCGACTTGGTATCAAAAGGCCCAAGTCAGTGACACAAAAGCTATCAAGCCATGAACATATACTCGTTAAAGATAGTAAGGCCTATCAATGTCATGGTCCAAGATACTCATTTAGAATTAGAATGGTCAAGACGCCATATACTCATAATTCTCTATGGTACTTAGTCAACAACACGACATATATCATACAATTAAACAGTCACGGAATAACTTCCTATCATGTGACTAATTGCATATAAATCATATTCAAATATCATATCGCCTCATATCTACTAAGGCTCATTCATTAATTAAATAAAACCTTACTTGAAGACAAATCCCCGACCCGAGTCCCGCGACGGGTCATCAGTCAAAACGGGGCTGACTAGATCTTAGTTTGACCAAACCCGTTTGGTCAAACCGGCTAGAAACAGAGTCTTTACCAGTTAGACTTGAACATAAAATCATCATATTCATCTCATGCTATTTTATTCCAACTTCTAACATGTGAATTATTAAAATCATACGAAAACCCGCTTGACTTAAAGGATATCAAACTACACTACAATCTCGTATTATAATTTCTAACATGTGAGAAATAATAATATTATGAAAACTTTGTAATTAAATAATTTACTTATTAAAATTTCCCACTTGCTAAATATTACAAAACACGATAAAATAACAATAAACTCAAAAACCGTCACAAGTCCAAGGAGGGACCCACGGGCTGTTTTGGGCCGAGAAAGAACCGGGCCTAGTTGGGCTGTTTTGGTCGACTTTTCTAAAACCGTTTCCTAATATTTTCCCGCATGCTTAACATATTTAAAACCCGTCAAAACAACAACAAAGCAATCAAGTATCGACACAAACCCAAAGGACCAACCACGGACCAATCCAGGCCGCCCTGGACCGGGCCTGAACCGGCCTGGTTTGGGTCGGTTTTCCAGCCACCTTACACGGCCACTTCTCACGGCCAAACCAACCACCACTCCAAATTAATTCTAACATGATTTTTATTAACAACATCCATTTTTAACAACCAATTCAACCATCATTCATACAAAAATCATGATTATGAACAAATCATCCAAATATGTCAAGAACACTAAACATGTTATAAATTCATACAACATAATAATAATAACTACTTATCATGTTACTACTTAAAACCGTAAATAAAAATAATATAAAGAAAAACAAAAGTATGTAACATTAATTCGTCGAGTAACTCGGAATCGTTACCTTAGCTAGCACAAAATCAATTAGCACCAAAATAAGAAGTAAAAACCCGTCTACTTATCTTCTTCTAAAATATACGAGTCACCAAACTCGTCTTCAAAATCTTCTCCTATAAGAAATGACAAAAATAACATTATTAGAATTAAAACTTGATTTCAACAATTAAAGTGTTGAAAACGATTTTGTCGGAATTGAAAATAAAACCTACGTGGAGATGGAGAGCGGAGAGGAGACTCTAGAAATATAAGTTAGGACGGATTTGAACAAGTAACGAAGGTTTTGTGACGATTTTGCTCAAGAACGATGAAGAACGCTCAAGAACACCAAGAACGATTTTGATTATATTAAAGAAGGTATTAATTAGATATTAAGTTGATTTAATGTAAAATGAAAAGATAAGTAGTGAGTAAGAGGGAAGTGTGTGCCGTGTAAATATAGGGGATTAATGGAGTCGGGTTTTGAAATTGTTGTTACGGGATTGACTCGGGTTTTATAAATATATTATGGTAATTGTTTAGATATTATTAGATATAATGTTTGTTTAATCAAATATCTAGATATTATTAGATATTATGTTAGTTTAATGAAAATATCTAATCCTAAGAGGACAAGAGGAAGTAGGCGTGTGGAGGTGACAGATATCGGGTCAGTTTAAGCGATTTGCGTAATTTAAACTGACAGATTGATAAAGTTACAAATATCTTAGATATTCGTATTAGTTTAATCAAAAGAATTAAAAGATCTAAAGTGAGTGGAAAAAGATGACATGGGGCGTGTGACTCATGCCCAAGTCGGGTTTCGGGTTTGTTTCGGGACTTAAGTTGACTCGGGAATAGTTAAATGACGTTCGGGGTTAAACCGTAACATCTATTCCTTAATTCCAAATAAATTCAAAATAATTATATTAAATTATCATAAATTCAAATAAATCGTAATAAATTAAAATAAATTAAATTTATTACTTTTCAAATATAATTTCGGTCTTTCAAATTACATGGTGAGTCGGAAAAGTCAACGAAAGTCAAAGACGACTCAAAAGTCAAGAAAAGTCAAAGACGACTCAAAAGTCAAGAAAAGTCAAAGACGACTTAAGACGGGATTCTCATGGAATCTCGCGGAAATTCGAAATACGAACTCGGAAATTCCAAATTCGACTGGAAACAATAAATTCTAAATTAAAACTTAAATTTGCTGAAAAGTATCCGTAAAATATTTTCACTAGAAAAATAGGGTACATTTCGGGTTGTTACACCTCATAACTCTTTCCACACCTCAAATGTATGGCATTGGCGGTTTCATTTCTAGGTGGGTTACCTTGAGGAGGTAATTGACCTTTTCCCCAAGAGGATCTCCCCGAGGCTATTTGGTTCACTTGAATTTCAAGCATTTTATTGTGGTCAGGGATGTTATTGATGATAATATCTTTGGCTTGGTTGTCTTTTTGCAATTGCAGGATCGCCTTTTGAATGTCCAAGTTTGGATCTCCAACTTGTGGTTGCATGGGAGGTTGATTTTGTGGTGGTGGGCTGTATTGAGTTTGGTTGTATTGTGGTTGATTGTAGGAAGGTAAGTTTTGATTGTAAGAAGGTTGGTTTTGATTGTATTGTTGTCTTTTAAAGTTTTGTTGATTGTTTCTCATGGGTGGAGCAACATAAGGTTGTGGTTGAGGGTTTTGAACATTTTGCCTTTTATATGAGAGATTTGGGTGGTTCTTTGTGTTCTCATTGTAAAAGTTGGAGTAGGGAGTTCCTTGCCTATAAGATTGAAAGGCATTCACTTGCTCCACGGATCCTCTACATTCTTGAGAATCATGACCAAATGTTCCACAACACTCACAAACCCCTTGAGGTAAGCTTGGTGCCATCACCATAGCATTCACTTGTTGCATAGGTGGTTGAGAACATGAGCTTTGAGCTTGTTGGAATAGAGCCGTTTGTTGGTCCATTTTGAGGTTCATTGCTTCGATATAAGAGCTAAGTTGAGCTCCAAAGTCGGCTCCCATTTGGGTGACGGAGCTCACCTCATGCTTTCCCCTAGGAGTTTGCCTTGGCCTACTAAATTGTGAGTTATGGGCCGCCATCTCCTCTATTCGTGCCCAAGTTTGAGCATCATCTACTTCCGTGAACCTTCCATTTGATCCCATATTCAAGATTCCCCTAGCATCTTCATAAAGTCCATTCCAAAATTGTTGCACCAAGAACCACTCACTCAAACCATGGTGAGGGCAAGAACGAATGATCTCCTTAAATCGGTCCCAAGCATCATAGAGTGACTCTTCATCCCTTTGCTTGAAGCTAGAGCTAGCTTCTTCCATGAGTCAATACCTCGAGCAACATTGTCAAGACTCTTCAACCATCGTTTTGTCGCTCCAATAAGAGAGAAAGGAAACAAGACCCATCGAATTTGGTCTTGAGTCACTCCCGTTTGAGAAACGACATCACAATAATCACAAAAAGTCTCCATGTGTAGATGAGGGTCTTCACTTGGCATACCTCCAAATTGGTTCCTCTCCACCAATTGGATAAAAGCGGTTTTAGAAATGAAATTTCCGGTTAAATTTTGTGGAACGGGGGTGGTGTTTGGAAGAGTATCTTCCGTGGGAATGGAATTAGATGAAAATTTAGTCATCCTTGGGAGGTTGAGTGGTTGGATGGGAAGTGGGATGGTTGGTGGGATTCCAAAAGGATTCACAAATTCCGCAATTGGCACAAAGCCCTCCCAATTCTCTACCCTTGGATGCTCAATTTCTACCTCGTTACTTTCCCGGATTTCCCTTTCTTCAATCAAAGGTAGAGGCTCCTTCGTTTTAGTAATCAGATTCGAAGAAGAGCTTCTATTTGCGGTTTTGAAGACTTTGCAAAGTCTCCTAAAGGTCCTTTCGATCTCGGGATCGATTGGAGGTTGATCCTTTGGGGGAGCTCGCCTGGGCATACAAGAAAACTAAATGTAAACGGTGAGAATGCCTCGAGAAACTAGGTTTCTCAAGACAAGAGGCAAAAAACTAAATCAAACTAAAAACAATCAAATTAAACATACACCGTCCCCGGCAACGGCGCCATTTTGGTGTAGGATATAGTGGTGTGGTAAGAGTGTCGGTCTCAGGGACGGTTGGTGTCTAGAAATGATCTAATAGTCTACTAGGTCTCTTGCAAAGCCACAAAGTAATTTGGGTTTGGATTTGTTGGCTAAACTAAATAACAATTAAAAGCAAATAAAAACACACAAAAGGAGTCTAAGACGAGAAAGATTGGATTTTTATCGAATAAGAGGGAAAACTAGGGTGAGTGGGTTCATATGGGTGGTAAAGTCGGGTGAAAAAGTCGGGTTTAATAGTCGAAATGTCGTCTAGTCTAGGAAAGTGAATTGAGGCTTTCGTTCTTACAATTCCTCCTCAAACCGACTCTAACTAGCTATCGCATCACTAGATACGGTTCGCCAAACTAGTGGTTCTACGAAAAACCACGACTTTCGATCTTATGGTATTCGAAACAAGCGAGAAAATTATGCAAACTCAAGTAGGCATTTCATCAACCATGTTATAAGCATAGCATGGAGACAAAACAATAATCAACTATTAACCCCAACAAGAACACATTAACTCATACTAGAACCCATAATCCCCACATAACCCTAGCAAGATTACTACTCACTCATATTCAAAGGAAATTCAATATTAACTAAGGATTGCAAAAGGAAATTAACAACAATAAACATCTTCTAATTAACAATGAAAAGATAACAGGAATTGAAATGAAAACTTAATTAAAGACAAGATTAAGTAAAGGAATTAAAGCAACTTGGAAAAAGATGAGAACTTTGATATAATAACCAAGATTTTGTCACCAATCTTCGAATACAAACCAAGTTTCAACACTAAACCAAGTTGCAATTACTAATTAACTACTTATTAACCAACTAATTAGCTTAATTATGGAAGATTAATAAAAGATTAAATACTAATTCTATGAGAGTTTCAGATCTAGGGTTTCGTGCCCTTTAATTACATAAGAGGGTCTTTTTATAGGTTTACAAAATGGAGGAAAGATGGGCTTCGAAAGACTTCATGGACTGGCAAAGTCACGACCGTGAAAGGGGTTTCACGGTCGTGAAATCTGTCTCACGACCGTCATACAAGTCACGGTCGTGAGATTGTGTACGAAATGAGGCAGGAACTTCCCATGATCAAGTCACGACCGTGAAAGGGGTTTCACGACCGTGACTTCACTTTCACGACCGTGAAATGTGTTTCACGGCCGTGAGCTGAAATGCTCGAGAATCGGCCTTCTTGGAAAGGCATCTCACGACCGTGAAACGCCTTTCACGCCCGTGAAATGCTTCTTGTCCTTCTTCCTTTGCTTGACTTTGTTACTTCCTTCCCGGTTTCGCTTGCCTTGACTCGGGAGGGCTTTGGTGCATCGAGTAGGGCCCCCCAAGGGTATGTGGGGGCCCCAAGGTATGTCGTGGGTCCTCCGAGTGATCCACCTTCTTCTTTGTCGATCAAAATTAAGTAGAAATCGCCTCAAATGACGGTTTACCTACAAAAACACGATAAAAGCGAGAAATATGCTAGAAGAAGGTAAAACACGTAGAAACGCTCTTAGGGAGCGTTAAAGGTAAGCAAAACGAGACAAAAAGGGGTGAAAAAGTAGGGTGAAATGACACTATATCAT
This sequence comes from Heliosperma pusillum, assembly GCA_022085475.1. NCBI lineage: Eukaryota > Viridiplantae > Streptophyta > Magnoliopsida > Caryophyllales > Caryophyllaceae > Heliosperma > Heliosperma pusillum. Next base: position 16,370 of record JAIUZE010015481.1, read on the forward strand.
GGAACAAGCGTTGTATCTTTTTATGCCTATACTTGGTCAATGGTATCCCATACCAATCAAAGGTAATTATATAGATTGGTGACCCAAATCTAATCTTAATTCTGGATTGTGTAGCACATCTAAAACATTTGATTTTGAATCTTATGGTATGTGCGATTCTTGTATTCAAGGCAAGATAATTCGTGCCCTTTTGTTGAAAAGGAAATCGAACTAGTGAGTTATTGGCCCTATTACATATGAATATGCGTGGTCCAATAACAAACACAATCAGAGATGGTAATGACTAATTTACTTTATTTACTGACGATTTAAGTAGATATTGTGTTTGATTCTACTTAATGAGGTGCTAAGAGAAATATTTGAAAAGTTCAAAGAGCTTCAATGTGAAGTAGTTAACCACTAAGAGTATTAGATCAAGGACTTACGACTAAATCGTAACTATAAATATCTAAGTATTGACTTTTATTTTCACCAAAAGTCTTGTGAAATAGTTTCACGAGTTAACTTCTCTAACACACATTATGAGATAAGGTGTTGTTGAATAGAGAAACATAACCTTATACGATATGGTTTTGTCTTTGTCAAGTCAAACTGAGCCATTTGACTAACCTTGGGATCTTAATATTTTTGTCTGCTATTTCTTTTCCCACCATATCAAAGCACATTTAAAACAGTCGAATTTTATTTCATATACGATATGGATAGGTAGCGTACCTAATTTATAAGTTATCCAAATGAAACAAGTGCTCAATAATCCTACATTGACCACGAGAACAAAGCGTTTGTAACTCGTGATGCTTTCTTTCAATAAAAATACGATTATTTCTTGATAAGACAGAGTGGGAGAAAATGTTTCTAGAGCCATAAACTGAGCATATGGTCCGGAAAAAGTTTCCTCATTGCTTGTTCAGTAGTTGTTTCTTCGGAACCTAGGAGGTCAGGTGGAATTTTTTCACTCTTTAATCGTGATAAATTCGTATTACTTTTAAAAAGTGACTCACCTGTGAATTATAAGAGACTATTTCTACTAGTTGTTTCTTCGGAACCTAGGAGGTCAGGTGGAATTTTTTCACTCTTTAATAGTGATAAATTTGTATTACTTTTAGAAAGTGACTCACCTGTGAATTATAAGAGACTGTTTCTAGTCCCAACTTCATGCTATGGCTTAGAATAATGCGATTCGTAATGGACTCCATGCACGATGGTCATGAATGTGACCTGGTTAATTTCACTTGAAGAAGTACGACCTCTTTAGTGTAAATTGATTTTTAAGATCGAAATCTGCATGGATGAACATTAAAATGTCTTCAAACATAAATTGGTAGGCAAAGAGTTTACACCAATTACAATGATTTGATCCATTCGATAACACTTAGCGATTAAAGCATATCATAATAGTATGATGTCAATTGGATCTCAAGAACCACCTTCTTGAATACAATTCTAGAAGTGGTAGAATATTTTATATCCACCTGTGGGTTCGTAGATCCTAATTATCCTAAGTTAATTTGCAAGCTTAAGAGGATGTCTTACGTAAGCACTGAAGAGTTGGAATTAGTGTGTCCATCATGTCATAAAATATTTCTCGACATCTCGAGGAATTATGTTGATACATGAAGTTTAGTGGGAGTAATATAGTTTTCATGAGTCTTATATGTGGAGACGTATTGATCATTTTAGATGATGGAAGATTTTGGAGAAGTAGAATAAATCTTTTAGATATCTGGATTTATGGAGATAAATATAAAAGGATATTAGCGTTGAGTCAAAAGTCTTATGTTGATAAGATCTTTGACTAGTTCAAGGAAGTTGAACACATGATAATTGATTCCTTTTGCTTCCGCTCCGGGATCAATTATAGACGCTGTGATGTATACTCAATCCGACATTTCGCATGCTTTGAGCATGACAAGTCGTTTGCAATCAAATCCAAGTGAGAGTGACTTGATAGCCATAAAGAACATTCTTAAGTACTTGCGAATAAAGATATGTTCCATGTGTTTGGAGTTTACAGTGAGTTGTGTGTAAGGGGTTACACAGACTTCAGTTTCCAAATTGATCAAAGTGATTTGAAATCACGAACTAGCTGTGTTTTATAGAAAATTTATCTGTTGGAAAAGTACCCTGCAGAAAGGACAATTGGAAAGGTTCCAAGTAGGAGTGACATTACCAAATATAAATGTCAAGTATCCGATGGAAATGTTCCAGGCAGTTTATCATTGCGGATATCAAATCGGAAATGGAGTACATTGCATCATATGATGATGCATATGAAAGTAGTTTGGAATCAACAGTATTGGAGGGACTAGAAGTAGCTCCTATAGCTGTATATCCTATCCCATTATACTAGTAAAACAATGGGAGTTACCTTTAGGCTAAGGGGCCTAAGTCTGGATTCAGACCTAGACACATACTCAGAAAGTTTTATGCAATACGAGATTACGTAGACAAAGAGAAATTGCAATCAGAACGATGGGAAAGATGCAAGTATTGCTAATCCATTAGCCATGCCTTTTGCAGGCTGAACATGATAGTCATGTCATTTCAATGGGGATTGAAATACGTACCTGAATTGCTAAAGATTATGAGATATGAAATTATTGATAGCGTATCAATTTTTTCCATATATTTGATAATCGCATTCATTGTTAGAGTTTCATTAAAAGTCCTTATTTAGTTTAACTAAATTTTAACACTTTGTTTATCCGAATTGGTTGAAAGAAAAGTTGAACCCAATTAAAGTGAATAAGATGAACTTAGTGTTTTGTCCCTAGTCATTCATTTGAGGTGACGTCTCGAAGTGACTAGATTGTAAGTCGATCGATGGTTGGTTCAGCACCATGGGGTCATGGAGATGACTGGTCGTTTACATAGACAGACTGTTGAGACACTCTGTCGGGCAACGACCATAATAGAGTCCCTTATCAAAATTGTTGAAGCCTGGTCGTGGCGGGGATTTCTATTTTATTCCTGTGAGTCGATTCTTTAGACTGGCGACCATTTACCTGAGTTGGTGTAGTTTCCGATTGACTTTGGTTTTTGTCCTAGGTCGTGCCGCAAAAGGAGGCCGATGGACATCTTCTGGGTCATGGTGATCTGCATCATACAGTGTAAGATGGGTCAACAGGAATTGTCCACCCACGTTGGGTATTAATATCTTCTGGCCACTCGAGGAGTAGTAACTGGAAATGCGTGGCTACGCTCGGAAGAGATCTCTGGTAGATTTTTCGGTCAGACAGTTACTCTCCCAGATCGAGAAAACCACTCTATTTATAATTTTCAATCGCAAGTGCAACCTGTAAGACACCTTGCGATGAGTGGGAGGATGTGACACAAAAGAGACAAGAGAATCGGTAGCACACAACTTGTCGAGACAAGTGGGAGAAATTGTAGGAGGAGGAGTCCTCCGCAATAGTGTTGCTACATGCACAACTTGTATCAGACAAGTGGGAGATTGTTGGAGTAAGTGTCCTCCACAATAGTGCATTTATATAATAAATCTCTTTTGGAATATACGTGGTATGATTAGTATATTTTGATACTCCACGTCAGTTGATTAACGTAAATTAGTAACGCTCAACTGACTAGAGTTTGACGTTATTGTCGTATGACGGCGGTGATCAACTGATCCTTTTAGGTCACACCTATAGGATGAAACCTAAATAGTAGAACTAATTATTTGTATATGATACAGTTAATTAGCGCATTACATATATTTGATATGTACGTTTAGTTACGAGAGTTATTTATTGGAAATTGAGTTAGGAACTCATTCCACTTAAGTTTATTAGTCAATTATATGATAACTGACTGAATAAATTTTACGTCTTATTTTAATACGATTAAACAAGATTTTATTTAGTGATTAATCGTTAATTCATTAAATAAGTTGAGATTATGCATATATTTTTAGGTAGAGGTAATTAGTTAATTATATTTACAAAGATTTGTAAAATAAATTAACTGAACATTATGGGACCCATTATATATTGATATAATGGTTAAATATCACTTTAAAGTTGAGTGTATATTGATTATTAATTTCAGTCATATAATTGTTATATGATCAAATTAAAACTTAATTATACAAGATAATTAAACATATGATTATATGTATTTGTGGGACAAATATCAAAAATCAAAATGGACCACATAACACTAGTTGGGGCCGGATTATTTGTTAGTGGAGATCAATGATGATTGTTCTCATCTAATCCTACACTCCACCTTATGTTATGACACCAATATCATTACCCTTACTACCACACTCTACCTATATTGCATGAGAATAAAATAAGCACAATAACACTCAATTGTGTGAGTGATGACCGGCCAAAAGGCCTTTAAATAGCACAATTATTGTTCAATTTTGGACTACTTCAATTCATTATGCTTATTCTTACTTCTCTTTATAAACTCAACATTTCTCAAAACTCACATGCAAACTAATATTATCTACATATTACTAGAGTAGTAATATACTAATATTAGTAGTATTATGTCTTACTTATTATCTAGTTAATAATAAGCTAAGATTATTTGGGTTGATTCTTGGGTGCAATAAGAAGGAGACCTTCTACTTTGGAGGTTATTTTATGGAGGATCATCCATTAATTTCATGCTTAAGAACAATAAGAAGGAGTTCTTATTGTGCCCATAATGAACCGAAAATTCCCAATGTAAGGATATTTTCGTCTTATCTTTTCTTTTATGCTTTTATATTTGCATGCATGATAACTAGATCCTAAATCATTAAGTTAATGTAATTTAATGAACTAATTAGAGGAGTCTAATTAGATGTCTAGGACTTTCATACGGATCATATCTTCATCTTGATCACAAAGACCCTCCATCTTGAGTCTTGTATTATTTGAAGTAGATCTTGCTTGAATTGTTTCTTCAATGTTATAACCAAAGTAGCTATAACTTTGCATATGAACTTCCAAAGTTATACCTCAAACTCCTATAACTTTGTCTCACATAAATCTTCAAAGTTATGCCTTAAGCTCCTATAACTTTGATCTCCTTTTCTTGTAATTGTTGTTAGCTATGATAAGACTAAAGCACACAATTACATACATATGATATATCAATTAAAGCACATTATCAAGTAAATACTTGTCATTGTCAAAACTATAAAATATGTCCAACACGTTCATTTGTATGCTAACTCATGCCAAACCGCCTCATTTCCTTTCTTTTCTATATAAGAAGGCAAAATAGCAACTAATAGCGAACAAGAAACATTTGACACGATAAAGGACGATAATTAGCTTATATGATATACAAATAGGGTCGATTATGGGATAAAAACTAGGCATAGATAAGCCACGTTAGACAAAAAAATGCGTATATGATAAAATATCATTTTATTAGATAGAGTCTGGTTATGTGTGCCGAACTCAAAGACTAATAAAATATTTTTTAAAATATTCCGTCTTGGAACGAGATGGTATTCTACAGATGAAGACGGTTTTTGACCCGAACTCCGAATTGACTCTAATTAATGTCAAAACGACCGTGTTGTCACATAGATTATGACTCAAGGGTTGACACAAAGTCGAGTTACAGTTTATTAACCGACTTACAAAAGGTCATAGATCTCGACATATTCTAAGCATGTATGTCCGACCATCATTGGGTGGTTATCGAGAGGTGTAAACTAAGGTGTCTACAACGACCAAGATGGTAATCCTCCTATTTACGTAGGAATTTATTGTTAAAGGCTTCTGGGAAATTGGGGGTGTTAGAGAAATAATTATAGAATTATCTTTTTTTGTTTAAATATTATTTTGTTCATAAAGATTATAAAATTTATCGAGAAGTGGATTTTTTAAGAATAAATTAGAATTTACTCCCATTTAAAATTCAGTTTTTAAGAATTACTTATTTTTGAAATTTTTTTCCTAAAATTACTCTTTTAAGTCGCACTTTGATCTAAAATTGTTTCAAAACTTCAACTTATTTTGTCTATTTGTGAACATATTCCGTTTGTTTGTGAACATATTTATTTTGTGACTTAGCCAATTTATACTTTGAAAGATATAAATATATTGACAAATGGAGAGACGGTTCAACAACAGACAAAATAAGTTACTTAAGTTGGAGATTTAAACAATTTTAGGTTAAAATGTAACTTAAGAGAGTAATTTTAGATAACAAAATCAAAAAAGGTTGTAATTTAAATAACTTGGATTTTAAAAGCGAGTCAATTCTAATTTACTCCTTTTATTTTAAATTATGTTTCTAATTTAATACTAAAACTATTAAGTTTTTAATTATTATTTCAAACATAATATATTAATATGGGTTTTTCTATCCTATGCCCACAAGGCATAGGATAATAGTTACATAGGCATAGGATAACAATTAATTTATTTAGTCATAATTATTACTTTTCCTAGTAAATCTAAATTACCATTTACTAGGACATTTTTCCTCTCTCTTCCCTAATTACCCACTTCCCCACATCTTTTGCTGCACATAAAACTCTCCAAATACTTTCCTTGTTCTACTTCACAATTTTATTAACACAAAAAAATTCATCTAACACATTTCTTATTTATATTTGCATCAAGTTAATGGAGCACAGTATAATTAATTCAAATGAAACACAAAGGTATGTTCTTTTTTTTTTTTTTTTACAAATTCATTTTATGATTTTCATTAGAATTTTTGTATAACAAAATTAGATTTTACTTGAATGATGTTATTGCAGTCTAGGGACGATCTTGTTGTTGTATACATGTTATTGTTACTAATTATTCATAAATATTGTGAATGTAGGTCCAGTTATGTTCATTTTATTGATTTGAACAATGATCCTGTATATGAAATATGTGCCCTAGAGAACAATCGAATAGCGGAAGTCCAAAATGGAGATAGTAATCAAAATTCTTTTGAACCATTTGTTGGACAATGTTTTCTAAGTGAGCAGGAGGGTTTTAAATTTTATGAGAATTTCGCTAAGAATAACGGGTTTTCAATTCGGAAAGGTCGTTTTGCTAATAAAAATGGAAGCATGGTTAGGCGAGATTTCTTATGTCATCGAGAAGGTTTTCCAGAGGAGAAAGTTGTAGAACCTTTTAAGGAACAACGAAATAGACCGTCATCAAGATGTGGTTGCAAGGCTGTCATGAGAATAAGCTTAAAAAAAACTAATGACATTTTTCCGGAGGAGTGGCATGTCACCCAATTTAATTCGCAACATAACCATGAATTGTTGCCACCTACGCTAGTGCGATTTCTCCCTTTTTATCGAACCATTTCTGAGGAAGATGAGCAACAACTTTTGTTGTACAAAGAAGCGGGACTTTCAGTCAAACAAATAATGCGAGTAATGGAGCTACAAAAAAATGTGAAACATGGAGATCTTCCGTTTCTTCAGAAAGATGTCCATAACTTTTTTAGTAGGATTCAACGAGAAAATTTAGATAATGATGCCATGGATCTCCTTGAGTATTTTAAGGCCACGAAAATTCAAAATCCTAGTTTTCAATTTGATTTTACGATTGATTCTCAAAATAGGCTCGAAAATATATTTTGGTCCCCTCCACATTGCTTTGATATGTACCAAGAGTTTGGAGATTGTACCGGGTTTGATACTACTTATAGAGTGAACTCATATGATATGCCTTTTGGCATTTTTATTGGAATTGACAATCACGGAAGAACTATACTTTTTGGTTGTTGCAATAGGAGTTCAATGCCAAGCTCAAAGACAAGACCAACCAACCTATGATCAGTCCAACCATGATCCAAAACCAACCTTACCCTATGTCAAAAGCTATCTTAATACTTTGTATAGTCCAGGCCCAAGCAAGCAAGCCATGACACGAGCCAGTGATAGCCATGACACGAGCCAGGGCCAGCCAAGACACAAAACAGACTCACAAAACAAGCCAACAAAACCTCAGGAGATTCAGTCAGCAGCAGTACCTTGGGGAGGGTCTCAGGGTAACTTCCAAGCTTAGGAACTTCAAACCAACTATGGGGATTGGTTCTAGGGAGGGTCTACTACCTTTTTGTCCAGGGAACCTTCCTCAGAAAACGCCAGGAACACCTCTCAAAACAAGAGCCAAGTTCACCAGTCCAGTTCTCACCTATTGTGTAGCAGTTCAGCTGTCACTCTCAAGTTTCCTCTTTTGGCCAAGCAGAATCGAGGGCTTTTTGCTCAGACTTTGGGGACTATTACTACTCCAGTTTAGGACCAAAACACCAAGCAAAAAGTCCACTATGTACCATATAACAAAGCAGTGTCCCTTTCAGAACTGTTTTCTGTTGTTCACTTTATTTCAGTTTGTATCAGTTTTTAGCTGTTATTTTGTTTTCTTTCGAGGGTCATTATCAGCCTTAGATGTGTTTGGACGTTCAAGATGTAATCCTATTGCCTATATAAGGCTTGTTTCTAATGAATGAAAGGCAGATTTGAAGTAAACACAAAAACTGAAACCATTGTTTCTGTTGATATCTCTTGGCTGTGTGCTTGAGAAATATTCCATTGCTGTGTGCTTGGAAGTGAGCTTAGACCCTTAGCTGAGTGCTGGGATCAAGGTTCAACCCTCAACCATTGGCTTTGTGCTTTGGTTAAGGTTCTATCCCCTTCTTTCAGCATCCAGTCCAAACAAAAACAGAGCAAATTCCAAGTGTCTACCTTAGTTCAATTTGTAGTTGCTTTTAGCTTGTTTTCTGAATAGTTTCATTGCAGTTGTACTCTTCTTCGAAATGAAACCGTTGCTACCTTTCGTTGGTTGATGAAGGTACACATATTATATAATAAGTGTTTTAGTTATTTTTTTCTGTTCATCTATTTATGTTCTTTTGTTTATGTTCTTTATCAGTAACAATTTTGTTTGATTGTTAGACGTTTGTGACATTAATGAAGAAGCATCTAAAGACAATCATAACTGATCAAGATCCATGGATGACGGAAGCTATCTCGACTGAAATGTCGTATACAAAACATGCCTTTTGCATATGGCATATCACGTCAAAATTTTCCAGTTGGTTTAGTGCACTACTTCGAGACCAATATTCAAATTGGTGTGCTGAATTTTATCAACTATACCGGTTGGACAATATTGATGACTTTGAACGAGAATGGCCTCTTGTAGTATCAAAATTTAATTTACAAGAGAATAAGCATGTATGTGGCTTATACGAGATCAAACGAGATTGGGTCCCTGCCTATCTCTGTGCTTACTTTTTTGGTGGGATGACAACGACTGGAAGATGTGAGAGTATTAATAGTTTTGTCAAGCGTTTTACATCCTCACGGTCATGTTTAACCCAACTTATCAAACAGGTACTCTAAATTTCTTTGTTTTTCAATTTTTTTATTGTAATTTAACCTTACGTATAAGTCTATAATACACTTATATTGATGTATGTATCATTATTTGGTTATTAGTGTCAGTGTGCATTCCTCTGCATGCTTTGTGTGCTGATGTGCATTCCTATATGACATTTATTTACAGAGATTCATTCATTTGATTATATTTCTTGAATTATAAAATTGTAGATTGAGCTTGCGGTCGAAGATATTGGGCAAAGTCAACTACGTCATACTATGTTAGATACATATAGGGGATCTTCTTTGCGTACATTATCCTTTTTAGAAGAACAAGTATACAAACTGTTTACGGCATTTGCTTTCAAAAAGTTTCAAGAAGAGTTTGCAAGAGCTACTCAATATACGGTCGGTGACGAAGATAATTTTGTTTTCTCTGTGCAACATTACAAGGAGTTAAAATCACAAAAACACAATGTGACATGGATCGAGGACACTACTATCACTTGTAGTTGCAAATTTTTTGAATTCTGGGGCATTATATGTCGTCATGTCTTATCTGTGTTCCTACACAAAGATTGTTTTGAAATTCCGACGAGGTATTTACCCTTACGTTGGCACTGTGACGAATTTCATGTCAAAGTTGTTATTTCAACGAACAATCAAAGTGAGGTAAATTGTGAAGAGATGGCAAGCGATATTAGCGATGAGAACTTTATTGCTAATCCTCCAATTTCAAAAACAAAAGGCCGTCCTAAATTTAGACGAGAAATCGGTGGGAAGGAAGCCGCTTCAAAGAAGATGAGAAGTTGTTCTTATTGCAAAAAATGTGGACATAATATAACAACTTGTCCAGATAAGGAAAATGTTCATGTGAACACCGTCTCGACAACTAATGTTAAGAAAAGAAGAAAAGATCTCCAAGGAATTGAAGATTTAAACCCCATTTTCTGTCTTAAACAGTAGATTTTGTACCGTAGAAAATTTTCATTTTACGTTCTTAGTACTCTTTTGTTACCATTTACATTTGAATTTCAGGTGAGACGATTTTTTTTGAAGTATTTTAGTATTTTAGTATCATAGATTAATAGGATATAAAATTTATGAGTATACATATTTATTTAGCTTTACTAGGAAAAGTGGGTAATTAGGGAAGAGAGAGGAAAAATGTCCTAGTTAATGGTAATTTATGTGACAACCCTCGCGAATGCGGAAAGATAAAACATACAAGCATGTGAAAAGATATGCGGAAATACGGTATTTTAAAAACTTTTATACATGCAAGTTTAAATAAACGAGGAGTGTCAAAATATTACAACTAAGTAAGGAAATACAACAAAGAGACGGGGTCGCTTAAAATGTTAACAAAGAACAAGTGTTTAGCAAAACTAGCAAAAATCGTCTAGAGGTGAAACTTCCAGGGACAACGCCCGCTAGCTCACACCCGAACCCCAAAACATCGTAGCCAAAAAGTCAACCATGCAAGCAACCTGTTCATCCATGAAAAAAATGAACGCCACAGTCAGTGGGGAGTAACTCCGGGTTCTCCCAGCCATATCACCTTTAACGTACATATAAGGAAATACAAAAGTAAAGAATGCATATATAGATATACATGTGAGATACAATAAGAATAGATAGGCAATTCTATAGATAATGATAAGAACATAAGAGGCACAAATCCAAATCCATCATGATATTCAAAGACTCGGGAAAGACACCCTTAGTCAACTATATACTCACTAGGGCTTACATCTCACCGTTAGCGGCATATACTTGATAAGATTGAGACTCGACAAACAAACCATGCCAAGTCATTCAATGATCAATCATATAATCATTCATCCAACCATACCAATATATTGACGACATCTCTCACGGTAAATGAAACGCACTAGCCTCGTGTACAATAGCAAGACAAGCCAATGGAAGTCCACAGGATAAGACGTTTCCCTGAACCGTATACGATAAGACGTTTCGTATACTCATGACCTAGACAAATAAGTTCACGGGATAAGACGTTTCCCGGAACCATGTACGATACGACGTTTCGTACACACAAGACTCTAATCCTCTCGGTAGGACGACGATAATAATACGGTCCTAGTCTAAACCTGGCCAGACTCTCGGAATAAGACGTGTTCCGATTTGACATGTGGTAAGACGTTCCACATCCAAGACACGGACTTACAATATATATGCCGAGTACCCCAAATTCGGTAGATCAATTCACGAAAGAGGCGGAAAGAGATCTATAGTCAAAATTCAAGCTAGTACGCTACATGCAATAACACCACCTCGCAAGTATACAACATTTGACGGTCGGGTCGACCAACGCATTGCGTTCGCCTCCTAACAACGTCGTCATATCCCCACTAAACATGCATACAAGCATCAAGGATACACCCCATCGCTCCGACATTCCATTCTAACGAGTATAAGGGTGTAGCCGGGAAATGAGAGTTCATAGCACAAATCATTAGTGCTCAAATCATACATTTGTAAAAACCGACTCAAAGTGGGAACATACCAAAAACCGTCACAAAACATGAGAATAGGGAATCATATAAGTTTAAATATGATAAACATGAGTTAATACATGATACATAAGCATTAGAAAAAGTTTATGAAGCATAATGAATAAAAACATAGATCACCTCTCCAAAACAACATTGTTTGGAAACCAACGAAAACAAGGGTCTACTTTAAACGGTCATAACTAGAGTTCTAGACATGGGAATGCAGAAATTCAATGTGGAGGTGATAGCTTATCCTCTTACGGTTCCAACGAGATGTCACACGCCCAAAACAAGCAAGTAACAAAGGAGATATGATCATTTTACGAAAAGGGGTCAGTGCAGGAAAAGTTCTGTTGGCAGCGGGTGACGCGGCCTGCGTCCTATTCGGACAGGTAAGAGTCACACAAGTCACCACAATTTCACTAAGGCATAATACAAGTATCATCTATCATCACAATTCATCAATTCTCATATCAATTATCAACTAACAACAACCATCATCAACAACACGATTCCTAAGATTACTAATCATAGTCTAAATACGATTTCTAACATGGAAAACACATTAAAACACGTAAATGATATCGAGTAACCCTTCACCGTTACCTTTTCGCGTCTTTAAACGGTTTCTAAACCTTCCTAGTCTCCACCTACATACAATTAGATAATAAAAGATTAATATCATTCACCTTGAGAAAGACGGATAATTTAAAAAGCGAGAAAGACGGTAATATTATTACCAATACGGATAGAGGAAGCTAAGAGGGGAAGAATAAGACGAACTTACGAGAATTTGAGCGAGAAATGAACGAACTATGACGAATCTAAGCTTGGAAGAAATGGAAGCTAGGTTTTGGGTGTTTATGGTGAGGAAGAAGAAGATTGAGTTGTGAGGGAGTAAATTAGGTTAAGGTGCGTATGAGGGAGTATATATAGGAGAAAGTCAACGAAAGTCAAAGACGGCTCGAAAGTCAAGAAAAGTCAAAGACGACTTAAAAGTCAAGAAAATTCAAACACGACTCAAAAGTCAAGAAAAGTCATACTCGACTCAAAAGTAAAGAAAAGTCAAACTCGACTCAAAAGTCAAGAAAAGTCAAACTCGACTCAAAAGTCAAGAAAAGTCAAACTCGCCTTAAGACGGGATTTTCATGGAATCTCGCAGAAATTCCGAATACGAACTCGGAAATTCTAAATTCGACTCGGAACTTAAAATTGTATATTAAAACTTAAATTTGCTGAAAAGTATCCGTAAAATATCTTCACTAGAAAAATAGGGTATATTTCCGGGTGTTACAATCACCCCTCCTTTTAAAAAGTTTCGTCCTCGAAACTTGAGAGTAGAAAACAAAAGTATTAAGGAACAAGAATCGGTTTTCAAAATTAATACGAAAACTCTTATAAGGGGAATCTTTATGAAACGAGGTTCATCTCGAAAATGGTTTAAGGAAGAATTATCATAAGTTTGAAACTTTACTTACGGATCTCAAGAATGCTCGTCGCGAACGAGAACTCAACTTATCCAAATCAAATTAAAGTCGAAATAGTGAAATCGAAATTCAAAACAAACGTTAGTAAGTGCAGGACTAATTATCAGACGTCTCCAATAACAAGTGCAAACATCCAACCAAACGTAAAATCCAAATATAAAAGCGAAAGAAATCCATTTCCTCCAAAAAGAGGGTACAAACTCCATCTTTAGACTTCTTTGAAAAGTTAATTTAGAAATACCATATGAAAATTTGAAAATTTTCTAAATTCGTACACTCAAGACAACCAAACATTGCACACACATAAAAGTAATTTGAACATCAAACTCACAATCATGGTAATAAAAGATAAACACAACGAGTAAAAAGAAACAAGAAGGCTTATCGAAACGAGTACTAGCGGAAAGAAGGACAATGTCCAAAGAATAACAAATTGAATAAGCGTCAATTTGAAAGGCAAAGGGAGAAATGAACGACAAATCAATTGCTCAAAAGGGGAAGAAAGCCTAAGAACCAAACACTCCACTCAAATACAAAAGTCATCATAGTCAATTTCTCGGGCATTTTCGCCAAACCCAAATTATAGCCACATCATTCTAAGGGCTTATCCAATGAACATCACAAACATCGTTAATAAGCTAGTCCTCAAAAGAATGTAACTCATCTCGGTCATACCTTAACCGCTTTCAATCATTAGATTCTACAAAATCCTTAACAATCATCAGGTCAAACTACGAACCCGAATATCTAGTATCCAACTAGCATTAACTAAGGTCTATCGACAAGGTAAAATCCACAATTAAATAATCCACATGAAAGATTCCTAAATGTATTCGAACATCCCTAGTCCGGTCAATTATTACACTCGAATCCACAAGCATAAATAATTACATCTAGAAAAGCATAATTACCACCAATCATAAGATGAATGGGCTCACCATTCCAATTCTATAATCCATAACCACCGAGCATTCATTATCCAAAGCTTGCAACGAACATTTCTCAATTTCAAACTATGCTTCCTTAAGAATAAAAGAGAATTACTAATCCCAAACCGCAAATGACCAATCACTTGGAAATCAAACAACCATTCAAATCATCTATTTCATCTACAACTCAAAATGAATCGATTTTCATTGATGACAAAACTCCTCAAACTTTGGGTACCAACTCAATTACCCTAAAGCAAAGTCTCTTTTAGAATCCACCAATTAGAGACATCTAATTCCCAAATGATATCCCAAGCAACCGTTATAATACCCAACATCAACAACTATTATCATGATCAACTCAATTCTCAAAACAACACTACAATACCAAACTCCGAATCTATCATCACCAAGAGAGGATACATTATCACTATTAGGATTCATCCTAGAGCTTAAGTCTTATTTCTCATGATCAAATACAACCTGAACTTTGCTCAATCCAAAGACACGTCTTCTAACTAAAGAATTCCAAAATACATTACTCTTACTCTCTGAGCCTTACAAACGGAATATCCAATCCACTAAGGAAAAGATGAAGCGGCAACGAGATAGGAACCGATAAGAAATCTCAAGGAGAACACGAGAATAAAATCAGGCACGAGATTAAAAGAGAGGAACGCTGAAAATAACGAGGGCAAGAAAGAGACAAAGCAGATAGTAGAGTTATGAAGATATCCGCATAAGAAATAAGATACGAGTATGCGATTTCTTAAAGATCAATCTTTACAAAAGCATTCAAGAATTGAAATGAAAAGGGACAATGGCACGGGTAATGGTTTAAGGTTTAATCCACAAAATTTCTCCTTTCAAACTTAATGCGATAATAAAACCACTTAATTATTCCTTTACAAAGGCCTCTTACAAGGGACCATCATACCACGAGCAATCATCAAAGTAAGGTACACCTAGACTTGATAAATCGACTACAACCCAATTCATCCCTCCTTTCATATCACACGGATTCCCAGCTTGCGAACTTGGCACTCAAGTACTAACATTCCTTTAGCTCAATATTCAACCACCTCAAGGTTTCTTTATTGAAGACTAACAATACTCTCTTACTCGGTCATTTTCAGTCTATAGCCCACGAGTCATTATATCAAAGTACAACATCAAGCCAACCCCTCACTCATTAACATCCCAAGGTATTTCCATCCTAGATCACATCATCGACTCTCTCACATATCTATAATCCTCAAGTAATATGGTTCAACTTACAACGAAACCTTACTACTTCAAACGAGTCTCCGATACCATAAGATAAGATCGTATCTTTAAATCCAAGAACTATAGCCAAATGCTTTTTCACCAAGCCTATACACTAACACATAAACTAGAATCCACAAGAAGTCACTTAGTCTCAAAAGCGTTTTTGTAACAACCCGAAAAGTACCCAATTTGCTTAAGCAATAGCTTATGGATACTTTTCAGTAGAACTTAAGTTTTTAATATAGGACTTTTTGTTCCGAGTCGTATTTTGAAATTCCGCGTTCGTATTTGGAATTTTTGAGAGATTTCATGAAAAGACCGTTTTTGGTCATCTTTGACTTTTCTTGACTTTTAAATCGTCTTTGACTTTTTCTTGACTTTTTAAAGTCGTCATTGACTTTTTATTCATTTTTAAGTCGTCATAAACTTTTCTTGACTTTTAAGTCATTTTCGACTTTT
>JAIUZE010015482.1:0-26824 GCA_022085475.1 Heliosperma pusillum
TCAATCCTAATTTGCAAGACTAGTTAATTAATCCTGGCCAGTAATCAAACAACTAGAATTAAAACGATAATCAAACGATAACCATGCAATTGCAATTCAATTAATTAATCTACCCCTTCTAACAATTCTAGATCCCCTTTCAACCGTAGAAAGGAATTTAGCTACTCATAACGATATAAACAACAATAATAATTAAAGCAAACATGATTAACAATAATGAAAGGATGAACAAAGAACAATTAAGAACAAGAAGGTAATTTAAATAAATAACTAAGAAAGATTGAAGAATACCGATTACAAGATGAACTAACGACAATCGTCTTTGATGAAATAAATCCGAAAGCAAGCGAACTAAATTAAGGGTTTCTGAATTAAAGCATAAAAGTATTGAAAAGCATATGAAAGTGTATATAATTATGAAAGACGAGCTTTCTTTTTATAATACAAATTATCTAACTAATTAGGTTAAAATTAAGGAAAACACGAAAAAGCCGCCGAAATAAAGCTTGCTCGATCGAGCAAATGACTGCTCGATCGAGCAAGGACACAATACGACTCGACCGAGCAATGTAGGTCTGCTCGATCGAGCAACCTTCATTTTAGCTCGTTTCTTCGACTTTTCTTCATTTCTTGTCTTTCATTCTCGATCCTTCTTGATTCTTCTCGATTCCCGTGCTTATCTTTCCACGATCCACCTCCGCCATGCTCCATATCTACTCAAAAAGCTCCAAATGCATCCAATCTGCATTAAAACATAACAAAAGCGGCAGAATCGATATTCTAGCTAAAATAGCATAGAATAAGCTAGGAAAGACGGTAAATCGAGTAAAATGCGTCTAAGGGAGGCATAAAATATGTATATAAATATTGATCATCAAACTCCCCCAAACCAATCCTTTGCTTGTCCCAAGCAAAGCACTCGACACATACAGAGACAAACATACAAATGGTGAATGAAAAACTCAAAGCTAATACAAACGCACATACAAATCCCAAGCTATCCATATCTTTAACAAAGTAATGACCAAGTTGTACCAATAAAACAAATTCAAAGGTACGGGAAAGTAGAAAACGCAGCTCATAATCCAAGATTTTACATGATACCGTAGTGTAGACAAAACCAAATACCTTTCAATCCTGCAAGGCTCAAATTGTCGGATTCTCGCAGATTCACTCAAGCACTCATAAGTTTATGTAAAGGTGAGTTTTGTGAAGATAGAAAGAAATAGAAACACTCACTCAACTTATGAAACATGCATGCATTCTAATGTGATAGTAATTTCCCCAACAAATACGCATTCGCTATAAAGTACATGAATCAGGACAAAAAGGAAGGCTAATTAATGGGTGAAGGTAGAAATGGATTGTGCCAAGGCACGTTTGGGAATGTGGGGTTAAGACCGGTAGTCGCAGCGAGACTTACCAAAACAAATCTACAAGACTAGCACAAACAAACACCAACTAGAGAAATCATCTTAAACTTTGACAACGCGAGAGAGATCGAAATTGCTCTCTAAATATGCATTAGACTTTAGTAAATTCCCCTTCATTTTCCCTTGAATAATTTAATGAAGCAACATATTTTTCTTTCTTTTTTCCTTTTTCTCTTTTTCTTCTTTTTTCTTTTCATCATTTTTTTCTTTTCTTTTCTTTTCTTTTCTTTTCTTTTGCTTCACAACTTTTCTCAACAAAGGGAATAAATGACACAATTGCCAACACACTTGCTACACCCAATGATATTCTCTTTTTTTGAAATCCCGACCCA
This sequence comes from Heliosperma pusillum, assembly GCA_022085475.1. Classification (NCBI taxonomy): domain Eukaryota; kingdom Viridiplantae; phylum Streptophyta; class Magnoliopsida; order Caryophyllales; family Caryophyllaceae; genus Heliosperma; species Heliosperma pusillum. The sequence continues at coordinate 1,766 of JAIUZE010015482.1, forward strand.
ACCATAGTAGACAAGTAGACAAGGAAAACATGCAACTGCGACTGTCCCGATAAGGTAGGCAAGTTCTAGGAATGTAGTTATTAGATAGGTTATGAAACAGGCTACAAAGGCTCAAATGGGCTAAACATAGAGAACTCAATAATAAGGGTATAAAATCAAGTCTTTTTGGCTATGTGAGGCTTATTTGAACAAAAAGAACCACCTTTCATCATGCACTTATCAAACGAACGCGTATAGTATCAAGAAACGAATGCCACACTTATGCAATTTGATGTTACACATTCCACAAGGAGTACCACACTCAAGCCTAAAGACAATGAGACCAGTTTATTGATGTTCCTGGCCTAGGAAGCTCTAAAGACCTCAGAATTTAAGTGGTTTACCAACAAAAATTGCCAAATCTAATTAGCATAAGGTATGTCAAAAACGGTCAAGACTTGTACTATGAGCTTTTGTTTTCCAAAAATAGTAAGTCAAAACAATGTACATGGATAACTTATTTGGGATTCAAATGCAAAAACAATGCAAATTATCATCATTGTAATTCAATTCACCAAGACTCGACCTAATAAAATAAAAAAACATGTTTTTGGATTTTGTAAATTTTTCAATTTTTATGGATTTTTTTTATGAATTTTTGAATAAACTAAACACACAACTGAAATAAAGACTCTCCCCCAAACCTAAATGTCACAGTGTCCTCATTGTGACGCTAACAGCACAACATCACACAAGCAACCAACAACAGCAACCTAAAGGACACTACTAACAAAAGGGAAAAGGGGAAATAGCTAAAAGAAAATACAATAAAAGAAGGTACAAGGATAGATAATACCAGCTTATAAGCATAGCTTCCCCCAAACCAGCTGCAAAATGGGGGTGTAGTGACCAGCTGCCACTACTGCGCCTGATCATCATCATCATCATCTCCCCTCCCAGCAGCATCAGAAGAAGAAGCCCGAAACGGGTCACCAAACCCACCAACTGGAGCATCCGGTTGGATAGGAGTATACCAAGAACGACCCAGACAACCATAATCGTGACTAAACTCCTGGGAAAACTGCTGAGGAGTCACCCCATAATTATCAAACACACCCGTCTCATCACCCGGACCTCGGTAGTAACTCGGCGGAGTCCAACCAGCAGTAGCATTGAGATCGGTCCGCATGAGGTTCTCCCAAAGTCCCCTCATCACCAAGTCATTGTTAATTCCTTGGTGAATCCTAATCTCCCTCTCTAAAGCTGGATCATAGGTGTAAGCAGGTGGAGGGTAAGGGTAAGGAGCTGGGGTGGGTGCAAAGCGTGGAATCGGGGTGGTGGTAGTCTGAGCAGAAGTAGATGGGGTAATCCGCCGACGAGGTCGACGGTTCTCGGCCAAAGCAAAAATAAGCTCAGGTGGAACCACATAAGAATGAGGGGGAGGGGTAGGTCCAGTCTCAGGATCATGGGTAGACAATCGCTCCGTAGAAGGGAGATGGTTATCGGTATCAGGAAGGGCTATCCACTGGGTCCCTCGTACTCGCCACTGAAATCTATTGTTCCCTAATGCATTTATCCAGCAAAGGGTGTGGCGCAAGTACTCCTCATCCACTCTAGGGGCATGAAGGGGGGTCATTGGTGTGTAGTTACGGTCTCCCCCAAACCCAGCAAGTCTCCTAGCCAACCTAGTGACCCAGGCACCACAATCTAAGAAATGCTGGGTAGCGGAAGTGATCCTCCAGAAAGCAAAACACACCAAACCAACCGGATTAAAATAAAAATCAATCTCATGCATGGGGTTGAGGGTAGAAGCAAGTAATAAGACCTCATGAGAATTAAGCTTACTTAGGTCCTTCCTAGCAAATAAAAGGAGGCTAAAGAAACGCAAAAACAACCTTAGACAAGGATGTTGCACATCATTGACCGCCATGGCATTAACACGTGCCTCAGGAAGACCCGTAAATAAACGAAAATATTCAACGGCTTGAAAGCCGGAAGGAACAGCAATAAAAGTATCATCGTTGCCGACAGAAAGACCCAAATGATTCGCCAATTCGGCATAGGACAACACAAAATCCCTATTAAGCAACCTAAAAGACACACTTTCATTGGTCTCGTCCCAATCATAGGAACTGAAAAATTCAAGTGTCAATGGTCGATAAGAAAGCTCATTTAGGGAATATAGCCCCCCAAACCCGATTCGGTGAAACATAGCAAACATGGCATTCCCAAAACCGAGTGAATCAAGAACGTTGGGGCACACACAGCGAGTAGGGTCCATAGGAAGACCCATAAGCAAAGCAAAGCGGTCATGCTGCTCTTGTGTGTTGAAAACGATCCAAGGGTAGTCGGGGTTACTCGGAATTGCTTCTATGTCGGGTTGTCGAACAAGACGGGGTGCTCTACGACGCTTACTAGTTCCTTCTTGCCTAGACATAGCTAAGGAAAGTAAATAAAACACACAAACACAACTTAAATGCTCAAAAGACGGATTAGCAACCCTAACTCGAAAAAAAATTCAAATTTGAGTCTAAAACGCAAGAAAGACGGAGCAATTAGCAATGTAATAGTGAATAATTACTAAATAACAAAGCTAGGAAGCAACAACAACAAATTAGAAGCACAAAATTGAAGAAATAAGAAACAAACCCTAATTCACGTTTTGGGCAAAATAAGGGAGCAAAAATACCGATTTCTTCACAAATTGAGCGTGAAACAAGTAAATTAATGTTTGTTGATGCTAGATTGATGATTAAATGATGATATGAAAGACTTTGCTTGAGTTATTATGAGGGAATAAGGGTGAGGGGAAGAAAGAAGAGACGAAAATTGAAGAAGAATGAGGAAAGAATTGGGGAAAACCTGATTAAACAACCTCGGGGCCGGTCTGAACCGCTCGACTCGATCGAGCAATGAAGCTTGCTCGATCGAGCAACCTAGACAATCTTGATTTTTGAGTTCTTTAAAGTTGCTGGATATTGGTTGGAGCAAAAACTCGATCGAGCATGGAGTTGCTCGCTCGAGCAACCCATGATATTCAGCTTTTCCTTTGTTTTCTCTTCTTTTCTTCTTTCTTTTCTTTTCTTTTCTTTTCGTTCTTCATTAGTAAAGCGACTTCCAATTATATTAGTTGCAAACACTTAATAGAATTGTTAGATCGCTCCCTCACCGCACTAAATTAACTATCCACACTAAATATAATTAAACTATGACATTAATAATTAGGCTAATCGAAATAAAATTTACAAATAAAGTACAACTAAATGCCGGGTTGCCTCCCGGTTAGCGCTGGTTTATAGCGGTCCCGCACGACCGTGTTACCTCAAAGTCATGGGGAGTTATCAAGAGTGAAAAGGTCTACCGCCTCTATCACCCCTATAAATGCTCCATCGTAGTAGATCTTCAAGCGTTGACCATTGACTTTGAAAATCTCACCCTTGTCGGTTTGTAGTGAAACCGACCCAAACTTGTTTACCTCGGTAACTGTGAACGGTCCCGACCATCTGGACTTGAGTTTACCTGGAAACAAACGCAAACGGGAGTTAAATAATAATACTTTATCACCAATTTTAAATTCCCGCTGCAGGATATGCTTGTCATGCCATTTCTTTGTCTTCTCCTTGTAAACCCGAGCACTATCATAGGCATGCAATCGAAACTCATCAAGCTCGTTCAATTGCATAAGTCGTTTCTCACCCGCCAGTGAGGGATCCATATTAAGCTCTTTTATGGCCCACATAGCCCTATGCTCAAGTTCTACCGGTAAATGGCACGCCTTGCCATAGACTAACCGGTATGGAGAAGCACCGATTGGAGTCTTAAAAGCAGTTCGGTAAGCCCATAAAGTGTCATCGAGCTTACGACTCCAATCCTTCCTGGATTTACTCACGACTTTCTCAAGGATTGACTTAATCTCCCGATTAGAAACCTCTACCTGACCACTTGTCTGCGGATGATAACTTAACCCTCGACGATGTGTAACGCCATATTTCTTCAATAAAGAATTAAGATGACGCTCATTGAAATGCTTTCCTCCATCGCTAATGAGAGCACGAGGAACCCCAAATCGTGGGAAAATGATCTTCTGAAACAGTTTAATAACTGCTTTGGCATCACAAGTGGGAGTGGCAATGGCTTCCACCCATTTAGAGACATAATCCACTGCTACTAGAATATAATGGTTACCATGGGAAGATGGGAATGGCCCTTGGTAGTCAATACCCCAAACATCGAATATTTCAACTTCCAAAATACCCGTTTGAGGCATCTCATGCCTTTGAGAAATATTTCCCGTCCTTTGACATGCGTCACAAGAACGGACAAAAGTAGTAGCATCCTTAAGAATAGTCGGCCAATAAAAACCCGACTGCATAACTTTAGCAAACGTCCTTGAGGGACCATGATGACCGCCATATGAAGAAGAGTGACAATGAGAAAGGATGGCATGTACCTCACCCTCTGGAATACATCGTCGATAAATGTCGTCGGCACATTCCCGGAATAGATAAGGATCATCCCAAAAATACCTCTTGACATCGTGTTGAAATCTCTTCTTTTGCTGATAGGATTGATTTGGAGGCATAATTCCTCCAACCAAAAAGTTGGCATAATCGGCAAACCATGAAGTTTCCATGGTAATGGCAAGGAGATGATCATCAGCAAACGAATCATCAATGGGAATGGAATCTCCCTCTTCAAACCTCAGACGAGACAAATGGTCAGCAACCACATTCTCAGCACCTGACTTATCTCGGATCTCCAAATCAAATTCTTGTAGCAACAAGATCCAACGAATAAGCCTAGGTTTGGCTTCCTTCTTAGCCAACAAGTATTTCAGTGCTGCATGGTCAGTATAGACTATCACCTTAGAACCCACAAGATAGGCTCTAAATTTATCCAAAGCAAAGACAACCGCAAGTAACTCCTTTTCAGTGGTAGCATAGTTAACTTGCGCATCATCCAAAGTCTTACTGGCATAGTAAACTGCATGTAGCACCTTATCCTTCCTTTGCCCCAAAACAGCCCCAACTGCATAGTCACTGGCATCACACATTATCTCAAACGGCAATGTCCAATCAGGAGACTGGATAATAGGAGCTGAGATTAGAGCTTGTTTAATCCTGTCAAAAGACTTAACACACTCATCAGTAAACACAAACGGGGCATCCTTATGGAGAAGCTTAGTCATTGGTTGAGCAATCTTTGAAAAATCCTTAATAAAACGGCGATAGAACCCCGCATGACCAAGGAAACTTCTAACACTTTTAACATTCACCGGGTACGGTAATTGCTCAACCACTTCCACTTTAGCTTTATCCACTTGGATGCCTCGTCCAGACACCAAATGACCAAGTACCACCCCTTCAGTTACCATGAAGTGGCACTTCTCCCAGTTTAACACAAGATTACTCTTCTCACAACGTTGCAAGACCTTAGTCAGATTAGCTAAACAACTATCAAAATCGGTCCCATAAACACTGAAGTCATCCATAAAGACCTCCATAATAGACTCGATATAATCAGAAAATATAGCCATCATACAACGTTGAAAGGTGGCAGGGGCATTACATAACCCAAAAGGCATTTTTCGGTAAGCAAAGACACCATAAGGGCATGTGAAGGTAGTCTTTTCCTGATCGTCAGGATGGATGGGGATTTGAAAGAATCCCGAGTAGCCGTCTAGATAACAAAAATACTTATGACACGCTAGACGCTCTAACATTTGGTCAATGTATGGAAGAGGGAAGTGGTCTTTCCTAGTGGCTACATTCAGCCTCCTATAGTCAATACACATCCTCCACCCAGTCACTAGTCTAGTAGATATGAGCTCGTTTTTCTCATTAGTGACGACCGTAGTCCCTCCCTTCTTAGGGACTACCTGAACAGGACTAACCCACTTGGAATCAGAAATAGCATAAATGATCCCAGCATCTAACAGTTTCTGCACCTCTTTTCTAACTACCTCTTGCATAGTGGGGTTCAAACGACGCTGACCCTGCCTACAAGGTTTATGGTCTTCTTCTAAGTGGATACGGTGCATACAAAAGTCAGGACTAATACCTTGTAAATCGTCAATGCTATAGCCTATAGCCTTTTTGTGTCTTTTTAAAACCACCAATTGGGCATTGGCTTGTTCATGTGGTGGGTGCCCTTGAGGAGGAAGATTACCCGGTTGTTTATGTGGATTTTGAATTGCCAATTGGGCAATTTGAGTGTCCACCATCTTATTATGAGCTATTAACTGTGAGATCTGAGCATCTTGCTTTTGTTGGATCATAAGACTCTGCTGCAACATGGCTTTCAATTCCGCCATATCATTACTTGGAGGTGGTGGAGGTGGAGGTTGTTGAAAGTTTTGGCCACCTTGATTGGAACGGTTATAATTACCTTGGAAATTGCGATTCTGAGGAATCACATAAGAGGAACCTTGTTGCTGATGTGGCTGGTGGGGTAGGATTAAGAACATTCTGACTTCTGTAGGAGAGATTGGGATGCTCTTTTGTCCTTTCATTGTAAAAATTGGAGTAAGGTGTACCTTGCTTAAAAGATTGAAAGGCAAGGACTTGCTCAACCGTACTCATACATTCCACTGCAGTATGCCCCATAGTACCACATCTTTCACAGGTTGGCTCTTGTTGAACCATGACATGAACCGTTTGCTTATTTTCCAACGACTTTGAAGTTTGTAACTCGGCAATTTTGGCAGTTAATGCCTCCAACTAAGCTGCAACTGCATTATCCGTACCTCCTCTCCTCACATTACCCCTAGGATTCCCATACTCAGCAGTGTGAGTAGCCATCTCATCAATTAACTTCCAAGCATTGGCATCAGTAGTGTTATTTTGGAATCTCCCATTGGCAGCAGAATCGAGCAATGTCCTCTGATCGTCATATAACCCATTATAAAATTGGTTGCATAAGAACCAAGTATCAAAACCATGATGTGGAACAGACTTGACAAGCTTTTTGAAGCGAACCCAGGCCTCATTAAAGTTCTCTTGGGGACCTTGTTTGAAACTTGTGATTTGACTTCTAATGGCATTGGTTTTCTGTGGCGGAAAATATCTTTTGTAGAATGCAAGAGCCAAAGAATTCCAATCGGTGATGCCAAGTGCAGCCATATCTAACTCACTCAACCAATCTTCTGCCCCGTCTCGTAATGAAAAGGGAAACAACACCAACTTTATCTGATCTTGTGTCACCCCACCCGTCAACGGAATAGAGCAACAATAGTTGGTGAATTTCTCCATATGCTTAGCAGGATCCTCAGTAGGGCTTCCTCCAAACATGTTTCGCTCCACCAAAGAGATATAAGATGGACGAATCTCAAAAGTACTATTACCCGTAGTAGGGAGTTTGAATCCCTTGGGAATAGATGCAACAGTAGGCTCCGAATGGCTGGCTAGAGTAGGCATGGTTGTAGTAGGTGCAGAAATAGGTGTATCCTCTTCTAAGGACGGTTTTTCTGCGACGAATTCGGCGTAAACTGTTTCAAGCGTACTCAAGTCTTCCGCTTCTTGAATTTCCTTCCAAAAGTTTCGTCTAGACCGGAGAGTCTTCTCTGGTTCGGAATCGTAGGGCACGAGAACGGACCTAGAACACCTGGGCATAAACAAAAACTAAAGAAAAGGATGAGAACGGTCTCAAGGAACTTAGGTTCCCTGAGACGAAAAAGACAAACTAAGTAGAAACAAACAGAAAACTGTTGCCTCCCCGGCAACGGCGCCAAATTTGATAAGGGTAAAGTCGCGTCACCTTAATCAAAGTAAAACCTAATTCACTACTAACTAATAGTCAGCGGTAAGCAAGGTATCGAATCCACAGGGAGGCGGTAGTATTCTAATCTGTTAAACTAAGTTCGTCTCTAAGGTAACAATTTCGGGGTTTGAGATTGAGTTCTAAACTAAAAGCAATCAATAACAACAATAAATAACAACAATAACAATAACAACTATAACTAATAATAATAACAACTAGTAATAAGCAATAACTAACTATAAGCAATAACAAACTAATAAGGTTGAAAACAATGAGATTAAAAGTCTAGGGTCTCAGGTTCACTAGGATTATTGTTCAGGGGTAAGGGATAATCAATATCATGCAATAAAGTTATCTAAGGTCACAAGATCGGTCGATTCAATTATGCCCTTTAGATCTACAATTTAACATGCGATCGCTATCATTAAACGAGTTCTATTCAATTATCGTAGCCTATCTTAGTCTTAACCCGGTCGGTGTCAATCCTAATTTGCAAGACTAGTTAATTAATCCTGGCCAGTAATCAAACAACTAGAATTAAAACGATAATCAAACGATAACCATGCAATTGCAATTCAATTAATTAATCTACCCCTTCTAACAATTCTAGATCCCCTTTCAACCGTAGAAAGGAATTTAGCTACTCATAACGATATAAACAACAATAATAATTAAAGCAAACATGATTAACAATAATGAAAGGATGAACAAAGAACAATTAAGAACAAGAAGGTAATTTAAATAAATAACTAAGAAAGATTGAAGAATACCGATTACAAGATGAACTAACGACAATCGTCTTTGATGAAATAAATCCGAAAGCAAGCGAACTAAATTAAGGGTTTCTGAATTAAAGCATAAAAGTATTGAAAAGCATATGAAAGTGTATATAATTATGAAAGACGAGCTTTCTTTTTATAATACAAATTATCTAACTAATTAGGTTAAAATTAAGGAAAACACGAAAAAGCCGCCGAAATAAAGCTTGCTCGATCGAGCAAATGACTGCTCGATCGAGCAAGGACACAATACGACTCGACCGAGCAATGTAGGTCTGCTCGATCGAGCAACCTTCATTTTAGCTCGTTTCTTCGACTTTTCTTCATTTCTTGTCTTTCATTCTCGATCCTTCTTGATTCTTCTCGATTCCCGTGCTTATCTTTCCACGATCCACCTCCGCCATGCTCCATATCTACTCAAAAAGCTCCAAATGCATCCAATCTGCATTAAAACATAACAAAAGCGGCAGAATCGATATTCTAGCTAAAATAGCATAGAATAAGCTAGGAAAGACGGTAAATCGAGTAAAATGCGTCTAAGGGAGGCATAAAATATGTATATAAATAATGATCATCACGCACTTCCAATGCAGCACAGATATGGTATTTCCAATGCAACAGATATATCAATTATTTCCACATAATTAAACCCCATATATAAGTTAATTCTCTTCCCCTACAACTTCCTAATCAGATCTGTAAAAGCTACTAGTATTTAACTGATCATAAGTATAAATAGTAGGGTTACAAACTCTAGCCAAAGATTAGGGATATACATGCGAGATGACCAACCAGGAACCCTTAGTTTTAAAATACATATATCCTATACTCCTAACCATTCTCAAAATTAGCGGGCTTGCGCAATGACTACTACGTAGTTTGTAAACATTGATTTTGGAAACAGAAAAGAAAAAAAAAAGTCAAATTCAATTTATGTGAGTTATGTCAAAATGAAAAAGGAAAGCACATTTCAATCCCTGCAACAAAAACATTTAACATTGCTTAACCACTTGGTTCTTTGTAGTAGTGATGTTAGGTGCAGACAACATTTGCATATAATCATCTCAAATTAAAGACCAAAACTAACCTGGTCATAGCTGTTATATGGCACTGTAAATCCGAAGTCTAAGGAAAGCGTTGAGTTTGGAAACATTCCATATCGTATCAAAACCTAGAGCAATTATCACACTTTTCACTCTTCGTAAAGACTTTAGCTAGGTAGCTGAAAGAAATAAGAATTTCGAGTAGAACAACTCTCAATGGGCTATGGGGTATGGGCAATTTCCCAACCCCAATATCATAAAATAAAAAATAGTTAACCCTAATCGCTTCAATAATTTGAAATAAAAACTATTGATACTTCAGACTTCAGATAAATTGAAATAATTATGTTAAAGCAAAAGATACAGCTTAAGATAAGTTTGATTAGGGAAACCACAGAAAATGAACCCGTTGAGGTATTTGTGCAAATAGATATAATCACTCCGCTCCAGCTACCTTTGCTCAAAACTAGAGGCTTGACAGAGCTATACTGTCTGGCTTTCACCAAGCGGGATGAAGGTAAAGGAGAAGGTAAGCCCCTTCATCCAGGTCTTATGAGTTTAGCGGAATAGATAGAATAAAAACCTATTAATTAATAAGGAAATAATATAGCAAATAAATATTTGAAACTGAGAGCCGCAGATCTGATGTATTAATGCCTTAATGGTACAGAAAGTTTGTCAACAAGACAGCACAGAATATGAGACAATGAAGAACTGGCCTCACCTCTTCATCTGGAAGATAATTTCGATCAGCAATAACCTGCATGAGCAGAATCAAAATACATTTTTTCAGATTTGCAACATGGGAGACCAGAAGTATTGACTTGAGAGAAAATCAAAAGTTAAAACAAAAAATAGCTAACTACTCAGGCCTCCTAAGAAGTATGACTGCTCCACAAAGGAAAATCGATAATGTTTTCACGGCATGATAGCTGAAAATTAACACTTCAGTAAGTAGCATATTTGACAACAAATAATAAAAATAATACAGAAAAGTTACCAAAAATAGTATTTGGAATAAGGTAATTTGACAGGTGTTTGTAACAACTTTTACAGCATTGGCTTAGCCCAACATTGGCTTGGTGTGGGGTAGAAGGAGGCTCAAGGATTTTAGGCTTCACCACAGTAATCACAGTGACGGATTTGTAGTACTTTAAGTCAAGTCAAGTCACATATTCACATTCTACAAACACCTATTAATAACAATGGTATTTTGGGCTAATAATTCTTGAAAAACCAACACATGTTATTAAAAGCCAAAATTGAATAAAGTTTAAACCACCATGTGACGAGTTGATGATAATGGTTTATTAATTTATTTTTAACGGCTAGTTGATATTGTCTTCAAGAAGGAATTCAATACGGTAGAGTTGTTATAATTCCAGCTTTCCTACTATCTATATGGTTTCCTTCTTCAGCTGTTCCATAGTAACTGTCTACCACAAATACAACAGGTAGTCGGGTATAATCAAATTTCTATAGCGAGGCACCATATTGTTTAAGGGAAACGCATTAGCTTTCTTCTCTGACCTATATGAAAATTATATGGGACTATCAGAACGGTAGCATTTCAATTTTATCCCCCCATCCACACGCATATTGAAGCTCCTAGCACAAGGAAAATAGTGAGCATAAAAAAGCTAATGTCCAGCCATGCCATGATGCCATTGGAGCGGCAATATCAATAATCATGTAGAAAAGATATGGTTTAAGGTGTAGCACCTCTGAGATTTGTTTTTCTTCATCACTCAACACAAAAGATTTTGACGCTCCATCATGATTTAAAAAATCTGCAAATGGAATCTGTAAAGTAACTTTTAGTCCCCTTCTATAGAGTAGTTTACAGAAATCACACTACATGTGATGCACCATAATATTTGACTGATAATCACGATGCTGATGATACCAATGATAATCCTTTTGTGCTTCCCCACGCTCGAGAGGCCACTGCAAGTATTGCATTACGAATTTCAGCATTAGGTATCAGCAATTTGACTCATGTGCATCCCCATATCCGCACTTTGTTACACACTCTGAAACAGTGAATTCTTGCTGGGATAATCCTACAACTACAAGTGCCTAGAATTTTCTTTCCCCTGTCCCCTCATTTCATAATTATAGACTCGCATGCAATAGTTGTTCAGGGAATTGGTGTTATATACAATATTTGTAGGAGATCAGAGTGGTGATATAATCATAAACAGGGAAGCAACAATATAATACTTCCTCCATTTCATTCAATTCTATACATTTGTTTTATACACATATATCAATGCTGGTTTTCTTTCTTTCATATCTTTTGTTACATATTAATAAAAGTTTTAAAATTTTGATATTCACAATGTACTCGGTAAGACAATTTAAACAAAATATCACATGACTATCTTTTATGTTATATATTAAAAGTTATATCGAAGAATATTATCACTTATGAATAGTGTCGAAAAAGCAAATGTATAGAAATGAACGAAATGGAGGAAGTATATTTTAAACTTATAAGGCAGAAAACTGGTGAAAAAAGTAAGAGGAACAGTAATTTTTTAATTGAATTCACATACCTAAGCCATAAGCATATCTGAAGTTCTCAAATGAAACATCTTTAAAAAATTGTGGAAAGCGGTCAAGAACCTGAATCATATCAGAAGACCATTGTTTTACAAAGTAACCATATAAAATGAGTATATAACAATGACAACAAACAGCCAAATTTTTGTCCAACAAATGAACTACATCTTTTATTACATAAACAACTAAACAGATTACATACAGCTGATTAGGGTGCTTCAAAAGCAATCAACTGCGACCTACTAAGAGACAGAGCTCATCATGAAAACACAATTACTAACCATGTCCCCAACTACCCATACCGCAACAAAATCAGAATAGAAGTTGACTGTCACTTAAAGTATAGAATCTGATGATTCATCATATGAATACTCCACATCTGCTTAACCCAACAAGATCATAAACAAAGCTCTGCTTTGAGACTCTCAATGCAAAGCATATACATTACATTACACTAATACAAATAAATTAAGCTTAGAAACAAGAAAATGTGCTTACAGGTCTAAGGGCCAAGTAATCATTTTTTATTTGGGTTTGTTGATAGACTGTTTCCTGGTATACTGAGCTGTGCTGTATCATCTCCAACTCTTGCGCACTCCAGAAAAGCTACAACGACAACAACAACAACATCAGAGCCTTGATCCCAAAATAATTTGGGGTCGGCTGACATGGATCATCCTTTAGAACTGTTCCAGGGTGATGGCACACCTCAAAATGCAAAAAGATAGAAAAAAAAAAAGTGGAGCAAATGGGACGTAAAACATAATAAAAAAGGTCAAGTTAAACTTATAGATTTGAAAATCAAAAACTTAGTTTTCTTTTATAAAAATTTAGGGTTTAGACCTAAAATACAAATTAGTAACAATAACTAGAAAATAGAAGTAGAAATTAGTTTCAATAAATCTTTAAAGTAAACAAAGTTAAAACTATGTTGAATAATGAATATATACTTTGGTAGGGTAAAGGATATAGGGAAAACTGAAAATAGCAACTACATGGCTCTACATAGTTAAAACTTAGATTTTACTCATTTCATATTATTAGATTACAAATAACTCCCTTATATAATCAACTTTTTTTAAATAACTCTCTTTTGTGATTTTCATCCAAAAATCCCTTTCAGAACATGTTTTATTCCGATCAATGCCTTCTTCAACAGAAGTAGACTTAATAGTTTAATTTTCCGGCCAAAAAGCCAATTTTTCCTCCATTTTTCACTTATAGAAGATGCTAAATACCTATTGTACTCCTTTACTCACTATGTTGTACTTTCAATTCAGAAATCAATCCCCTATTCCAATTCACTGCCCAAATATTTCTTCTTTTATATTTTGTACTTGAATTTAATTCTCTCCATTGTTATATTTTTTCATTTAGTAAGGTAATCTTCTCTCTCTCGTTTTTGTCCTTCACTTCTATTTTTGTAATTGTTATCAACTTTTGTCCTTATTAGGACGATGGTTCAATCTTCTTGGTTGATGAACAAGACTAATTGGAGAATTTGTGCTTGATTCTTCTTAGTTGAGAGTTAGGTTTCGAGGGAGGTTTGCAACTGATTGGAGCTATAAGAAGAGAGCAGTGAACTAGTGATGTAGGGGTTAAATTATAAGGAAGGGTAAAGCAGTCAAGTTATATAAATGAGTACTATTTCTGGAGAGGAGGCACTGATTTGTATACAAATATTATTTTAAAAGGGGGTTATTTGGATAAAAAATTCAGAAAAGGGAGTTACTTAAAAAAGAGTTTACTATGTAAGGGAGGTATTTGTAATTTATCCTAACATTGTAAGCAGTTTTTATTTATCGAGACAAGCCTTTAACTTTCAATTCTATGAAGGAGTGCTTTGAAAAATTTATAGAACTTATAGTGTTTGATTCGCAAAGGAAAATGCTTTCACGGGAGTGTACAATTTATAATATTGCTCACATATTTTGATAGATATTGAAGAGAGAAAGGAGTGGCTTAATTAAATATGAGGACTAAGAATATGAAACAGAGAGAGTAATAACGTAATGTCAAAAGAACAGTCAGTCGGCAATCACTACGCTAATTAGGGAAGTGAATACTAATGAACACCTCTTATCTCTAAAGAAACAACAAAACATGCATCGAAGCAACCGGAGGCTAAAGGAGCTGGACATCCTTGCCCTTAACATTTTCTGAATTATATGTTAGCAACATGACTAGAGAATTGCATTGAATAACCCCTACTTCACAAGAGATCGAAGCGTAAAGTGTTTACTAAGCCATTTGTTTAATTCCATCATAATCAAGAAACTTAGAAACAAAGAAGAGTGAGTCCTTGGCTCTGATTTCCATATTTTCTAAACAATATGAAAATAAAAATTTGCAGTCACACTATCCTTGGAAATAGAGATCTATGTTATTTTACAGAAAATAACGGATATTATGGATTAAGTCACTGAGATATTAGTAACATATTGGCGATAGTTTGAATTATGATATTTTAAAGTATTAGTTGTTACATCCAACATATGAGTGCTTTAAAATGGAACTATTGCAGCATTAGTTCGGATTTCTATGGTGTAGGCACTTATGTACAATAGGATACAAGGACATAGGGTACCGCAAGCTAATAGAGCACACTACTCACTTGAGTTAAAATGAACACTTTGGTGGCATTTTGACTCTTAAGCTATGTTATTCCAACTCTTCTACAAGTATCGGATGAGACAAGGTGTAAAACACCGAACACGGCTATCGTGAGAAAACGTTCCACAATTTGGTCTAAAATGATGTGTCAAAGGGTAGTGTCTTGCGAAGATGTCAAAGTACAGGGCACAAAACACGTACCCAAAGTAATGTGTCAATGCAACATAACTTATAACCTATAAATGAAAAAGCAAGCAAGATTAATCAATCCTTATGCATCGTCCTCAACTCCTCACATATACACCAAATGACTTGCAACATAACGAACGTCTACACTAGCTTCACAACTCTACTACCCTTTTGACCCACAAACTTAAGTTAACATACACCAACAACTTTAGACACCACTGCTCCTCACAAATTTTCACCTGGTGGAACTAGTAGTAGTATTTCATATTAAGGGATGCATGAGAATATGAGATTACATCATCAAATGGTTCAACCAAAAAATTATACACCAGCACAAGAACAAGTACAAGAAAATAAAATTAAATTAAAGAAGATACATAAGCGAATAAAAATGAAAGGAAGTTTTCATTAGAAATACTTATATCTTTGTAGGGTATTACAAAACAAATAAAAAAATCAAGACAGAATATTTGATTTCATAATTAGTAAGTATATACAAGTATCAAAAATAATTATCATAACAACTATCAGCAAGAAACGCCAATTACCGTGCTATGCATATCTTCAACTTGAGGAAGACAAGTGATGTACGGAGCCCATTCAGAAACCTACAATAATAAAAAGGGAATACTATTATCAAATACAGTATGAAAGAACCTCTACAATTGACTTTCACAGCAAGAAACTAGAGAATAGAACACAACAAGGCACATAAGATAAATGAGATGACTGGATGGTACATGGGTGGCAACGCAAGGCATTCTCAAAACCTCTGATGAAAAGGTTATTGATTCGAGGAATTTGTTTTGGTGCTGACTCTTGTATACTTCTTCAATCCATTTAGCTTTCCTACTTTTCATTTAGTTGTCCATTTCTAAACACACTACTTATGTCTGTTAAGTGGTCATTACCATTTCTACCCCAGCATATTTCCTTTCATTTTCCACCACATACTATTAACTTCCTCGAGCTTTGTGCCCAACAAGGTATGAAGATATAAAAATAATGTATGGAGGGAGGGAGTAGTTTGTGTTAAAAGGATTTCTATCATTTAATTGAGGGGGAGTGTAAATTTGTGAGTATGTCATATGTGAGCTATTTAATCTAACTAAGCGGGTGATATTAGAATGCACTTCGTCCTCAGAACTCCAGTCAGCTAGTTAAAAATGAAGTTGGGGTATTAATTTATCAGGAGAGTCCAACATAACAACCACATGATTCTCGTTGTTGGGGTATTAGTTTATATAGCATGATACGGATCAAAATATACATTATTCGGACTCTTTGTATAACCTTGCATATCAACGTCCAGCACTCGGGCATGAGTATTCACTCTTGGACACTTAATTTTTAACCAAAAACATGAGGAATTTTGATAAAATAGCAGAGCCGAACGTTCGGATCTGAGCCAGGGTTGGACACCTCTAAGAAAGTCTAATAAAATGGATCATAAATAAAAAAGTTCCTTAAAACTAATCATTAGAGTGGCGCCTAAGAAATAGTGCATTTGTGTGATCTTCTATACCAAAAGCATACAAATAAGCACATCTAGTCTCGAGATTTCCCGAGTTCAACTCAGTTGATTATGTCATTAGTATCTAATTTAATCACTTTTTCATAAGAATATGATCAAAATAAAACTCCAAAACATAGCAAAAGGGGGATCCACAGCCACAATATCAAGAGGGGAGGGGTGGAGAGATATAACGCTGCATGTTATTCGATACGCGTGATTGATTGTCATAGGCAAAAGAGGTAGCGATTCTGTAATATTGGTTGTCACTTGTCACAACATGAGGACACTTTAACACCAATCTCAAGTTGGAAAGCGATAACTAATTTCACTTGAACAATATTTTCATGGATGGGATCATATTAACATAAGTAGCCTGCATTAGGGGTGTCACCGAGCCGATTTGAGCTCGAGTACGCTTGGAATCGGTTCGGAAATTAGAGCTCGACTCGGACTCAGCTCGGGATTCTCCGAGCTTAAAAAGTTAAAGCTCGGAGTCGGCTGGATTCAGTTTTGACCAATTTCGAATCGAGCTTTGACTGAGCTGATTTCGAGGGCTCTACGAGCCGGTTGAGATCATTGACAGCCCTAAACACAAGGATTAGGCTACGTACATCTAAACTCTTGTACCCTGCCTTTGCGAAAGCTCTTTAGACATTGAGTTAACGTTGTTCTTGTTGTTGGCATGAGGATATGTTAACAACCTCACACTCAAACTAATCAGCTGACAACCAATCCAGTACAAGACTATTGAAGGGTTAGAAGTAAGGTAAAAAGAAGAGATACACGATTGAATGGAAAACTGACACAACATCAAAAGAAATTTAGGTTTATACCTGGGCCTTTTTCTGCTCAACTAGAATCACAAGCGCAAGTTTAGAAACATTACCAACTTGATCAGCAATCAAGGGTTTAAGTTCAGGGATCAAATTATCTGGAGTTATTTGCTGTAGACATTAGCAGTATAACTGTGAAGTAAGGCCAAGAATGTATGGTCTCTAAGTAAGAAGAAAATTTCATCAACAACAAAATACCACGGTAAACGGAACTTTTAGCAAACAGTCTCCAGCTTGTACATTCTTACAGGCAAACAATGACCTACAAACACACAAATGGGAAAGAAAAACATATGAATATGGCTTATCCTCACAAGTCACAACATATGAACATCCACATCAATAGATACTCCCTAATGTGATACTCCCTCCATCCCGATCATTTGTTTACAATTTCCATTTTAGAGTGTCACATACATTTGTTTACCTCTTCGTATTAGAAGATTTTATATGTGTAATTTGAAACCCTAATGGGACTATAGTGTCCTACTTTTTCATTGCTCTTTGTGCCGCAAAGATAAACAAATGACCGGGATGGATGGAGTACTTAATTTAAGGGCAATAATAAATGCACTACACATTACACATTTTACTAATGTCACTCAAATTGTGAGAGGTGAATAGTAAGACACGCATATATTAAGCTTATATTCGAGGGGAATTAAACAAAACTGTTGTGGCGTTATCACCGAACTAATTTAAACCATACATGTGTGTAAATTTCAGAATAAACAACTTGTATGTTTTGTACAAATTTCGGAGACCAACAAAAAAGAAAGGCAAGTACCTGCCAAAAATTGAAGTTGCGATGTAAAGCAAGGAAGAAATTTGAGCAGCGGCCTTGTTTTCCAACCAAGGCAGGAAGTGGTCGCAATCCTCGTCTGTGCACTTGAAATGATTAGGAATGGGAAGTGTGTGATGGAATTTGAGGAGGTGAGGAGGGGTGAGAGTGAAGACTGAAGAGTGGAAGAAGAATGCATTGAGAGTTGTGGTGTATACTTTACGCATTTGTTACAAGGACCAATTTCCAAATTGGAACCACACCAGCATCCGTCAATCACCACAAAACAAGGCTAACCACCCTTCTCCAATTCCTTCTCTTGGAAATGTATTGTAGCAACGGTGCATTGACCACCCTTCTCCAATGACCTGGTTTAAATAAAATGTTTTTCAGGATGGTCCGCTCAATTCATGTGTAGACGATGAGGGGATGAGTTATTATAATTTGTGGAGTACGAGTTAATTTTGTCTCATAATCAATTATTTGGCTATACGTCATTTTAATAAGAAGTACTTCCTCCGTTTCATTTGATTGGATATGTTTGCTTTTTGGACACTATTTACAGGTGAGAAGAATCTTTAGTACAACTTCTAATATATAACATAAAAGATAGTCATGTGAGATCTTGTTTCAATTGTCTTACCGAGTACAATATTAATATCAAATTTTTATAATTTTTAGTAATATGTAACTAAAGATATAGACAAAACAAAATGAGCATTGACATACGTGATAAAGCAAACGTATACAACCAAATGGAACGGAGGAAGTATAAGTTATTTTTTATTTCATCATCTTTGGGTCAAATTATTAAGATTGACAAAGTATTCGGGTTCGGATCGAGATTGGATAAGGTTTGATTATGTCGGATTTGGGATCATAGTTGAATTGCTAAGGACGAGTGACGGATGAATTTTTTTCAAATCGGATTACTTGGACAAGGGTGGTTTTGTCAGTCCTATTTGGAATGATGGAAAAGTAAGCGAGATGTAACTTTTTTTTTGCCAATTTGTCATACTTTTCTACTTTTTTTACCAATTTGTCACACTTCATAATTTTTTTTACCACTCCGGCAAACAACCCTCACTTTATTTACCAATTTGGCCCTCGAAGCTGATATTGTCTCCACTGTTGAATAATCCATCTGATGCTTTACCTGCTTATATTTCTGCTCAAGCATATTATAGTTATGTTTCAAATATTGTAACTCGTAGAAATTGAAATCAAGAACACCAATTTCATACATATCGCAAATAAATTTTATTGCTTTACGAGCCCAATTCTGCTGAGAAGGACCAATCAGTCTTGAAGGCTTCCGATAAATCTAACACATTTTGGAGGTTTTCCAATTCCATGTATCTAAACATAAGCTTCAAGCTCGTCATCTGTGACTGCGTGTATTCCGAACTCTGCAGGTGCTAATTTGATTTGTCTCAGAATATCATTTAACATGATTTTAAAGATTAACTTCCACACTGATATAGTGTCATTTCACCCTACATTTTCACCCCTTTTTGTCTCGTTTTGCTTGCCTTTAACGCTCCCTAGGAGCGTTTCTACGTGTTTTACCTTCTTCTAGCATATTTCTCGCTTTTATCGTGTTTTTGTAGGTAAACCGTCAATTGAGGCGATTTCTACCTAGTTTTGATCAACAAAGAAGAAGGTGAATCATTCGGAGGACCCACGGCATACCTTGGGGGCCCCGCATACCCTTGGGGGCCCTACTCGATGCGCCAAAGCCCTCCCGAGTCAAGGCAAGCGAAACCGGGAAGGAAGCAACAAAGTCAAGCGAAGGAAGAAGGGAAATGAGCATCTCACGGGCGTGAAAGGCATTTCACGGTCGTGAGATGCCTGTCCAAGAAGTTGGATTTTCGTGCATTTGAGCTCACGGCCGTGAAATGAGTTTCACGGCCGTGAAACTCATTTCACGGTCGTGAAATCTCAGTCACGGTCGTGAAACTTGCTTCACGGTCGTGACTTGTTCGTGAAAGAAGACCTTGCTCTGCCACTAATCTCACGACCGTGACTTGGAGTTTCACGGTCGTGAGACGTGTTTCACGACCGTGAAACCCATTTCACGGTCGTGACTTTGCCAGTCCACAAAGCTTCTCGAGGCCCATCTTTCCTTCATTTTGAAAACCTATATATTGTGACACCCTCAAATTTGCGGAAAGAAAAAAAATATTTTAAATACATAAAAGATACGAATACAATACGAAGGTGTCATTACATAATAAAAAGGTTCGTTACAATACGGAATAAAATTCTACAAAAGAAATATACAAGACGGGAGACATATCTCCCGTATAAATACGGAAATAAACTAGTGTATAATAATATACAAACTATGAACCGAATATAGGTCCAAGGTAAAACTTCACTCGCTAGCTCGTCCATGTACCCCAAATATGCAACACCACCTGTTCGACCGCATTAAATATAAACACGGAAGCCACAGTCAGTGGGGAGTAACTCCGAGTTCTCCCAGCCACGAAATGTCGAGTTTAATGAAACATGAAAAACATAAAAGCAATGTATATAGAAAATACAAAACCTTAACATATATGATATGCTTTTCATGTTATGAAACAGTTAACTAACATATAACCTATCATATGAAAGCTATCATGTGAATCGATAATAAAATATAACTCGAGGTAGGGAAGCTGGTATGCTGGCTCAGCGGTTACCATGTAACATGGCCCTGATACACTCAAACCCTAATCAACACGTAATCATGTGAATCAGTTAACAACCGTTAATCCAAACTCTATCAATCCTAGCCGGCTTGCATCTCACCTTCTAGAACTCATAGAATCATACAAACATGAAAGACCAATACTTCTACAAACAGGCATAAGTTCTTAGGACAGTCAATAGTCGACTTCTGTAACTCGAGGCTATACCACAAGGTAGGAAAACATCCTAGTCCTAGACTGATCAGACCTAGCGACAACAGCTATTCCGTTCCCCGTCCCATGACATAACCGTCTATGAGAAACTCTACTAGGCGACCCCCTAAGCAGAGATGGCTAGTACTTAAGCTGGTTCCAACCCCAAAACGGATTAGGCAACCATGCCCCGACTTGGATATAAACCCACCAAGCCGAGACACAAAAGCTATCAAGCGGCAACTCCGTATGCTCGTTAAAGATAGTACGGCCTATCAATGTCATGTCCAAGCTACTCATTTAGAATTAGAATGGTCAAGACGCCATATACTCATAATTCTCTATGGGTACGTAGTCAACACGACACCAACCATATAATAAAACAGTCACGGGAAAAACATCCTATCATGTGACTAATTGCATATCAATAATAATCAAATATCATATCGCCTCATATCTACTAAGGCTAATTCATAATTAAATACAACCTCACTTGAAGACAAATCCCCCACCCGAGTCCCGCGACGGGTCATCAGTCAAATCGGGGCTGACTAGATCTTAGTTTGACCAAACCCGTTGGATCAAACCGGCTAGAAGCAGAGTCTTTATCACATAGACATAAAATCAACATATTCATTACATGTTATTTTATTACTACTTCTAACATGTGAATTATCATATTATACCCAAAACCCGCTTGACTTAAATGATTTCAACGTAAACTAATCTCGTATGATAATTTCTAACATGTGAGAAATAATAATTTTTATGAAAACCTTTTTAATTAAATATTTTACTTATTAATACTTCCCACTTGCTAAATATTACAAAACACGATAAAAATGACGATAACTCAAAAACCGACACGAGTCCCAAGGTGGGACCCACGGGCTGAAATGGGCGGACCCAATATGGGCCTGGATGGGCCCACGGGCTGTTTTGGCTTCAAAAAGGCTGTTTTACTTTAATTTTTCTAAAACCGTTTTCTAATATTTTCCCGCATGCTTAACATAATTAAAACCCGTCAAAACAACAATTAAACAACCAAACATCGACACAACCCAAACCAAAACCCGGACCCACCTTGACCAACCCAGACCGGGTCTGCACCGGCCTGGACCGGTCCGGTTTGGACCCGGTTCTTGCCCCTTTCTCGGTTCCATCATCAAACACACCAAATCAATTCCAAACTTGTTTTTAATCATCAAACAACCATGTTAACAACATTCATACAAAATCATAACTTATTAAAAATCATCAAAATTTGTCAAGAACATTAAACTTGTTAAAATTTCATAAACAACATAAAAATCATAACTTAGTAAAAATCATTTAAAATTCTTCAAGAACACTAAATTTGTTAAAAGTTCCTAAACAACATAAAAATCATAACTTATGAAAAACCATAAAAATTCATCAAGAACAATAAATCAACATAAAAATTCACTACAACTTAAAAATCATCAAGAACACTAAATCATCATAAAAATTCATACAACATAAAATCATCAAAAATCATCAAACATCACAAAAATTCCATACAACATAAAAATCATAAAACAACATAATAATTACTACTTCACATATTACTAACTAAAAATCCATAAATCATAAAACATGAACCAAAAATAAAGATGAACCAAAATCCAAATAAATCAAATTAAAGGCTATGTTACTAACTTAACTCTTAAATACTATAACATGAGCCAAAACTAAAGACTACAAAAACAAACTAAGGCTATGTGACATTAATTCGTCGAGTAAAACGGAATCGTTACCTTAGCTAGCAAAACCCACTTAGCACAAAATAATAAGAAGTAATAATTAAGAAAACCCTTCTACTAGTCTTCACCCAAAATATAAGGGTCCCCAAATTCGTCTTCAAACTCTTCCCCTATAAGAAATAACAAGAAAAACAATTATTAGAACTTAAACTAAATTTTCCATAATTAAATGATGAAAACGATCTTGACGGAATTGAAAATAAACCGTACTAGAAGATGAGGAGCGAAGAGGAGAGTCTAGACATATAAATTAGGAAGGATTTAATTAAGAAATGAAGGATTTATGGAGGTTTTGCTCAAGAACGATGAAGAACTAAAGATGAACGATGAAGAACGCGAAGAACGATTAAATAAAGTGAGGTTTTGATCTTATTTTGATTTGTTGTAAAATGAAAAGTTGTTTGTGAGTCATATGGGTGGGTGTGTGCCGTGTGTTTATCGACACATAAAGGTGTCGAGTTTTGAAATTGTTGTTCCGTAATTGATTCGCGTTTAATAATTGTTTTACGGTAAACGATTAAATATTATTTACGATAAAGTTAATATCAAGATATTATGATATTAAAATGAAAAATAATGAAAATATCAAGGCTTAAGAGTGGGTAAGTGTTCCGTGTGGAATTGTGATTGTCGGGTCTGATTTCGAGCGTTTTGCGTAATTTTCGTTAATTGATCGATAAAGCGAATAGTGATCTAGATATTATGATATTGTAATCAAAAGTAATCAAAATATCAAGGCTATTAGAGGACTTTAAGGAGCCGTGTGGTTTGAGGTGATTCGGGTCTGTTTTTGCTCGATTTGCGTAATCTCCGTTGACGGATCGATAACGTAACAAATATCTAAGATATTTGTATTAGTTTAATCGAAAGAATTAAAATATCTCAAGTGAGTGGAAAACGATGACATGGGCGCGTGACTCATGCCAAAGTCGAGTTTCGAGTTTGTTACGGGATTTACGATGAGTCGGGAATAGTTAAATGCCGTTCGGTTTAAAACCGTAAACGTTATTCTTTAAATTCCGAATAAATTCAAAATAATTATATTAAATTATGATAAATCTTAATAAATCTAAATAAAAATAAATCAAAAAATATTATTTTTTTAAATAAAATTTCGGTCTTCATACTTATGAGACGAGTCGGGAAAAGTCAACGAAAGTCGAAATCGACTAAAAAGTCGGAAAAAGTCAAAAATGACTTAAAAGTTCAGAAAAGTTTAAGACGACTTTAAAAGTCAAGAAAAGTAATTGACGACTTTAAAAAGTCAAGAAAAAGTCAAAGACGGTTTAAAAGTCAAGAAAAGTCAAAGATGACCAAAAACGGTCTGTTCATGAAATCTCTCAAAAATTCCAAATACGAACGCGGAATTTCAAAATACGACTCGGAACAAAAATTCCTATATTAAAAACTTAAGTTCTACTGAAAAGTATCCATAAGTTATTGCTAAGCAAATTGGGTACTTTTCGGGTTGTTACAATCACCCCTCCTTTTAAAAAGTTTCGTCCTCGAAACTTAGAAGAAGGGACGTAACATATATGTAGGTCTATTTCAAAACTGTTAAAAATATATTTGTAATAAAATACGGGGTCTTATCTACGGAACGACAGGTTCTCGTCAGCATCAAGAATATCGATAGAAGGTACGAAATCTTCGAACGGTTAAATCGAATAGAAAGAGGAAAGAAAGAAGGAAATTTACCTCAAGCAAAGAGCTCGGGATATCTAGCTAACATTTTAGCCTCGGGTTCCCAAGTTTCTGATTCGACGTTTCCACAACGCCAAAGGATACGAACTAAAGGCACCACCTTGTTTCGGAGTTGTTTGTTAGCCCTTTCAAGTATACGAATCGGCCTTTCTTCCAAAGCAAAATTAGGTTCCAAGTCCAACACTTCTTCTTGAATAATATGACTCGGATCACTGATATACTTCTTCAATTGCGAAACATGGAACACATCATGAACTTTGCTCAAGTTCGGAGGTAATTCCAGACGATAAGCAACAGGACCAACTCTTTTAAGCACGCGAAACGGTCCAATATATTTAGGACTCAACTTTCCCTTCACTCCAAACCGTTTCACTCCCTTCATTGGTGATACTTTAAGGAATACCCGATCATCAACATCAAACTCAAGCGGTCGTCGACGAACATCGGCATAGGATTTCTGTCTATCTTGAGCGGCTTTCATTCGTTCACGAATGACTTGAACTTGATCGATCGTTTCAGTAACAATGTGGGGACTCAACATATGATCATCTTGTACTTGATCCCAACAAACAGGACTACGGCACTTCCTACCGTATAAAGCCTCGTATGGTGACATCTTGATAG